>JZKD02S1673231.1:256639-269413 GCA_000966675.3 Picea glauca
TCTGGAAGCTTGGAAAAAAAAATAAGTTTACAGTCTTCAGGACCAGAAGTAGGGTTTCGATATATGATATACGTAGATTTCTTGAAGAAAATAGAAGCGGGAGAGAAAAGTTGGACGTGTGAAATAAATTAGAGGTGTGATGGGCTGACTTGCTTGCAGTAGGTCTTCAAATCTTCAAAAGTAACTGTGTTGTACATTTGAGGATGCTTCTCGTCGATGAGCTCTTAAAGAGAACGAATCTCCATTTTGTCCATAAAGTCCAGCAAGAACACTATGGACATCCTGCTCTTTGTCAAACCTCCATACACTGCGCGGTGTTCTATGCTACAGTATCTTCCATTGCTCCACATCTGCCACCATCACCACTTGTAAATAAAGTCGTCTACAACACAAACCTAATTAATGCAAGTTAAAAGGAAAATGAGATTGAGGAGGAGGCTGAACCAATAACCTGGAAATGGTTGTTGATAACAAGAAACGATCCAGGCAAGGGCTCAGAGTTAATCCCCACACAAAATCTTCAAACGAATTCAGTTTGTCTCAAATGTGGGTTCTATCGTCGTCTTTTAGCATTTCAACTATTTTCCCTTAAAATTGGATGCATTGGAATGTATCTTTCTAAATAACTAGGGTTAATTATTGGGGAAAGATAGATATTTAATTATTGTGGTTAAATTATTTCAGCGAGCTATTTATAGAATATTTGCATAGGCAGATGATGGTTTTTGCGTTTTTTTTTGCTGACAGGAACATTATTTTTGCAACACGAATTTTCTAGACCCCGTCCTCCACCAGAAGTTGAAAGTCGGTGTCAAAGTAGGAAAAAACAATGGCATTAAACTGCATTCATGTTTTATCGAAATAGAAAGGCAACAATGTTGTTTGACATAAAGAAAAAATTGCTAATGATTACTAATCATATCTCTTCCACCGCATGTGCATAGATTCTATAGAATATATACCAAATCCTAACAATAATCTCTAAGAAGCAAAGGGGCACAGGAGTCCACCAATTTTAGCAGTTATACAATATACAATTTTTTAGTATTATTTGTATGACCAAGTAAGTTCTCCCATAGAGAAATGGAGAAGACTTGTGATCATGTTTCAAAGGCAATCTCTAATGAGAGTGCAACATAAGAATCATAGCTTCCTAGAGTGCAACATAAATAGTGAGAGTGACCTTCTATGACTCCAATAGCCAAAATTGCATAAATCCAATGCAAGGTATTCAGTGCGAACAACAATTGTAAGAGATGAAACATAAAATCCATAGAAAAAGACAAGATTGTTTTCTCACGTCTCCTCCCCTGTGGAAATCGGACCGATTCCTCTTATTGTCGGATAACTTTGCATGCGTATGAGAGTTAATGAGATTGCTCTCAAACATCTCCATGAACAGATCTTGTAACTGCTTAAAGCTCTCTGATCAACTCTACAGATAGCTTTGATAAACTCTGCAGATAGAGATTCCATATTTAATATATTCTAAAACAAATAAATACATTTTGGAAAATTATATAATCTTAGAACTAGCCTAATTAATCATCTAAATATCCCGTAAAAATTAAATTAAATTGTTCATGATTTAGAAATATAATTTACTTGAAAGTGGTTACATGTTTACTTGCTCAAAATAAAGGGTTCGTGATAAATTAAATTTTTAATTAATGTATGTCTACGATATTAACAATAAAATAAATTATTGAATTTTATTTTTACATGAAAACCGAATATGCTTTGTTTTCAAGTCACAGAGCAGTCAAAGTAAAATAGTAACAAAGTAACGAACTTTCAATTCAAACTCCTCCTTAATTTGTCTTTTGAATTTGCAATCCGGTCACCTGTTGCCAAGGCGGCCCCGTTATATACCCTACGGAGTGGCAATACCCGGCCGACCTTTTGGAAATGGTTACGTCTCAACCGCTCCGGATTTAAAATCTAAGCGCATTTTCGTCAAATTAAAGTCCCCGGAAAGTTCCAGGTTTCCTTAAATTTACCCCGTCGGCCTCCAAATCTGCAAAATTTCTCGTTCTCTCTCGTCGGAACTGGCGAAGAATCCACCAATTTTTCATAAAAATCGTGAAAGAATAGTCAATTTCTATTCAAAGTAGTGCAGAATTGTCTTATTTGTCAGTCGAGGACAAAACTTACGGGAAAAGGTGGATTCGGGCTTTCTGGCAGTTTTTTCGGGCATTTCGGTGTCTTTTGCTGGAAAAACTATCAAAGATTGAGCTGGTCGAGTTATTTAGTTGAAGAAGTGAAGGAAAAATCGCAGCTCCTTTCACTTCTGGAGGAATCGTTGCAGAGACAATTTCCTGACTATTTCCAGGCATGCATTAGCAATAAGTAAACAATGTTAAAAACCCTTTCTATCTTAAAAACCTGTTTCAACCTTTTCACATTCAATATAAACTATGTGTGATCGACGTCTCACCTATTGGTTGTCTATGAGTTTGTTTTTCATTAACAGCATTCGATTGAGACTTGGAATGCTGTTTTTCATTAACAGCATTCGTTTCGATATTTGTTCGATTTGACTGCTGGTAGTCGGAGATGTTCCTGTGTTGATCGAGATATTAGAGCTAGCAAAACTCATAATGGCTTGAGCTTGCCAACAAAATGGCAAAATACTCCGTCAGAAATAAAATAAAGCCAAAAGGACTAAAGAATCAAACATTTTTTCAAAAAAAAAAAAATAATTTTGTTGTTAATGGATAAAATTTGTTGCTCGGATCAAAATAAGACCTTCTCAGCAGGCACATCGTAAACATGCACCGCTCCGTTATAAAAAATAGTGAGTTGAGCTGTGGACGATTGCTCTGGAGATTTTGTTGGAACGGATCTGCTCAAAATAATGCAAAATACACAAAGTTAGCCTTATCCTAACATTTAAAGCTCTCTCAATAAAAGAATTTCGAAAAAAGAAACTCTAATGACAAATGCCTGAACATGAAATACCTCGAATCCGGATCAGTTTGACCGGTTGCAAACTGCAAGGTTATATTTGTTTTTGTAACTCTAGGGTTTGAACCGAAACCAGTGCTTACTGGAAACAATTCCATCAATTCCGTGTGACTCGATGCCATCACTTGCGGTCTAATCCGCGACAGGTATTGCATGACTGCTGCGTTCATCAAAGAAAGATACAAAATCAGCCCAAACATTCAATCAAAACACAAACGAAGGACAATTGATGCAGACCCCCTATCCCTCTCAAGGGTTGCACGACCTCCCAGTCAGGATCTTCTGTTTCTGGAGCCGAAATGACTCTTTTGGTTCCGAACTGGAACCCTTCAAACGAACACACAGGGCCCTTACAAATGCTCAGTTGGCTTTTTCGAGCGCCAAGTGAGAGCTCCCACAGCACACGACCAAGAGCCGTGACCTTGCACTAAGCCAAAAAGGGCGCTTATCGGGGACTGGGACTTCACAAGTCAAGTGTCCCATCCCTTGTTCTTTGAACCCCCGGTTGCCGAAATGCCGAAATACCGGGGACCCGGACTTCACAAGTCAAGTGTCTCATCCCTTGTTCTTCAAACCCCCAGTTGTCGAAATGCCGAAATACCAAGGACTGGGACTTCACAAGTCAAGCGTCTCGTCCCTTGTTCTTCGAACCTCTAGTTGCCGAAATGCCGAAATGTCGGGGACTGGGACTTCACAAGTCAAGCATCCCGTTCCTTTGTCCTTCGAACCCCTGGTTGCCGAAATGCCGAAATGTCTCGACGCCTACTCCTTCGGGTTTTCGCATTTCGCGAAATTAGGGTACAAGGGATATCCTTGCTCCTTGGAATCCCCAGTTGCTGAAACGCCAAAATCTCCTTGCGCCTATTCTTTCGGACTTTTGTGTTTCACAAAATCAGGGTACAGGGGATGTCTCTGCTCCTTGGAATCTCCGGTTGTCGAAGTGTCGAAACGCTGAAATGTCCCGGCGTTTGATCAACGGCTCACAACGATCCCTGGGATCGACGGTTCCAGTCGAATCGCGTTTCGCAGTTCGTTATTCTGAACAAGGATCTCTGCCTTTCCAACTCGCGGTACCTGAAGTCGCGAAATGGACCAATGGTCCAGATCGCCCTGTGATCGACGGTTCTGGTCGAATCGCAATTTCGCGATTTTGCGATTCGGGGTTCTGAAAGACAAGGATTTTTGTCTTTCCAACTTGCAGTACCCGAAATCGCGAAATGGACCAACGGTCCAGATCTACTTGTGATCGACGGTCACTATTCCTCTTGAGATTTGGATGACAAGAAGCCCTTGCCGCTAACCTCCTCGCAGCTCCACCTGATCCAACGACTTGCGGGGTTTCGGTGTTCCTCCTCGAGGACTCTCCACCGTCTGTTCAAATCTTCGAACCCTCCTCTCCTGGATCTACGTAGCATTAAAGATTTCACTTCTTCCTCAAATTGGACGGTCTGCGGGATTTTCCACCGTGATCCAAAGCTCGACGACGTTCTTCCTCCTGAGCTTTTACTCGCTTCAGACTTAGAAGATTTTCTAAGTCTTCGAAGACTCGGTCTTTGCTTCTTCTAGGGAATGAGTTCCTGGATCTTGATAACACTTCCGAAGTGTTATTCCTCTTGAGCTTTGTCTGGTTCAGACTTCCATTCCCCGCGCACTCCTTGTATCTGAGGGATTTTGATAACTCAGATCCACGACGTTTCTCTCTAGCTCGATGCACACCTTGTAGAGCTTCCAATGAAGAGAAACAATTGAAACTAGGAAAATTCACAGTTCCATCCACTTGTTCATAAAACAGAAAATGACAGGAAAATGCACATGGTCCAAACACTACACATTTGGATCAATTTTCCATTCTATTATATTTACAAGTGCCCACTGGCTACATAATACATCCGAAATTACAACAACTCAAAAATTGAGATCTCCTGCTAACTCGTAGTTCTCTTACAACTAATTTCTCTCTGTATTACATCTCTCTCTTCTTGCCGCTAACTGGGCGTACAAGCTTTTACATAACTCAAAAATGTTTCTAGGGTTTCCCCTGGCTACTTGCCTACTCTAAACTTCATCCTACGCTATCTTAGTTCAATCGCATTCCAGAGCCGAAGTGGAAACTCCTGCTCAGTTTACAATTTCAAAACTTACTTCAAAGGGTAATTTTCGGCACTGGTTCAAGCGTGCCTCCAAAGGTGAATTTCGATGTTGAGTGGAGGCGGATCCCAAAATCAGTTGTAACTGTCCATGTTGAAGTTTCGGGAGAACTTTCACATGTTGGGTGGTCCCGTCTCTGTGCACTTGCCAACGATGCTCCTGCATCATACTCCCCTTGACAAAAATTCATGGACTCCTGTCCATGAGCTCCTCTATTGACCTTCCCTGCTTATGGATAGTAGCTTCGTTTTCCCAACTAGCATCTTCTATTGGGTATCCCTTCCATTTGACCAGATACTCAAAATAAGTCTTCCTCCTGGTCTTCTTTCCAATCCTCTGATCCAGGATCTTCTCCATGTGTAGCTTCTCTGCCACAGGCATCTGCTTCTCCCACTGAATCCTTCCTTGATCTTATGATCCTTCTATGTCGTCTTTCCTGTAAGGATACAGGTCTGAGACATTGAATATGGGTGAAATGCCCACACCATCTGGCAGCTCGATCTCATAGGCATTTGCATCAAACTTCCTCAAGATCTTACAGGGTCCTATCTTCTTCATCTTCAATTTGTTATATGTTCCCCTAGGGAACCTTTCCTTCCTGAGATGTGCTAAAACCTGATCTCCCACTTCAAATTGAAGTTCCCTGTGATGCTGATCAACTCTGTGCTTGTATTTCTGGTTAGAACTCTGTAATTGTTCTTTGATCCGACTATGGAGTTTCTGCATTTCAACAGCAAAATCCTCTGCTCCAGCGCTTCTGATCTCTCCCTGTTCCAAGTTTCTCAACTTAGACACTCCCGTGGGTTGCATTTCGTAGAGTATTTGGAATGGGCTCCTTCTATTGCTTCTGTTTGGTGAGTCATTGTATGCAAATTCTGCTTGTGGCAGAATCTGATCCCACTGGTTATGGTGTTCAATAACCAGACTTCTCAATAAGTTTCCCAAACTTCTATTTACCACCTCAGNATCCGCGACAGATATTGCATGACTGCTGCGTTCATCAAAGAAAGATACAAAATCAGCCAAAACATTCAATCAAAACACAAACGAAGGACAATTGATGCAGACCCCCTATCCCTCTTAAGGGTTGCGCGACCTCCCAGTCAGGATCTTCTGTTTCCAAATTCGAAATGGCTCTTTTGGTTCCGAACTGGAACCCTTCGAACGAACACACAGATCCCTTACAAATGCTCAGTTGGCTTTTCTGAGCGCCAAGCGTGAGCTTCCACAGCACACGACCAAGAGCCATGACCTTGCACTAAGCCAAAAAGGGCGCTTATCGGGGACTAGGACTTCACAAGTCAAATGTCCCGTCTCTTGTTCTTCGAACCCCCGGTTGCCGAAATGCCGAAATACCGGGGACCGGGACTTCACAAGTCAAGTGTCCCGTCCCTTGTTCTTCGAACCCCCGGTGGCCGAAATGCCGAAATACCGGGGACTGGGACTTCACAAGTCAAGCGTCTCGTCCCTTGTTCTTTGAACCCCTAGTTGCCGAAATGCCGAAATGTCGGGGACTGGGACTTCACAAGTCAAGCGTCCCGTTCCTTTGTCCTTCGAACCCCCGGTTGCCGAAATGCCGAAATGTCCCGACGCCTATTCCTTCGGGTTTTCGCATTTCGCGAAATTAGGGTACAAGGGATATCCTTGCTCCTTGGAATCCCCGGTTGCCAAAACGCCAAAATCTCCTTGCGCCTATTCTTTCGGATTTTTGCGTTTCACAAAATCAGGGTACAGGGGATGTCTCTACTCCTTGGAATCCCCGGTTGCCGAAGTGTCGAAACACCGAAATGTCCCGGCCTTCGATCAACGACTCACAACGATCCCTGGAATCGATGGTTCCGGTCGAATCGCGATTTCGCAGTTCAGGATTCTGAAAGACAAGGATCTCTGTCTTTCCAACTCGCGGTACCCGAAGTCACGAAATGGACCAATGGTCCAGATCAGCCTGTGATCGACGGTTCTGGTCGAATCGCGATTTCGCGATTCGGGGTTTTGAAAGACAAGGATCTTTGTCTTTCCAACTTGCGGTACCCAAAATCGCGAAATGGACCAACAGTCTAGATCTGCTTGTGATCGATGGTCACTATTCCTCCTGAGATTTGGACAACAAGAATCCCTCGCCGCTAATCTCCTCGCAGCTCCACCTAATCCAACGACTTGCGGGGTTTCAGTGTTCCTCCTCGAGGACTCTCCACTGTCCATTCAGATCTTCGAACCCTCCTCTCCTGGATCTACGTAGTGTTAAAGCCTGCGCTTCTCCCTCAAATCGGACGGTCCGCGGGATTTTCCACCGCGATCCAACGCTCGACGACGTTCTTCCTCCTGAGCTTTTACTCGCTTCAGACTTAGAAGATTTTCTAAGTCTTCGAAGACTCGATCTTTGCTTCTTCCAGGGAATAAGTCCCTGGATCTCGATAACACTTTCGAAGTGTTATTCCTCTTGAGCTTTGTCTGGTTCAGACTTCCATTCCCCACGCACTCCTTGCATCTGAGGGATTTTGATAACTCAGATCCATGACATTTCTCTCTGGCTCGATGCACACCTTGCAGAGCTTCTAATGAAGAGAAACAATTGAAACTAGGAAAATTCACAGTTACATCCACTTGTTCATAAAACAAAAAAATGACAGGAAAATGCACACAGTCCAAACACCACACATTTGGATCATTTTTCCATTCTATTATATTCACAAGTGCCCACCGGTTACATAATACATCTGAAATTACAGCAACTCAAAAATTGAGATCTCCTGCTAACTCGCAGTTCTCTTACAACTAATTTCTCTTTGTATTACAGCTCTCTCTTCTTGCCGCTAACTGGGCGTACAAGCTTTTACATAACTCAAAAATGTTTCTAGGGTTTCCCCTGGCTATTTGCCTACTCTAAACTTCATCCTACGCTATCTTAGTTCAATTGCATTCCAGAGCCGAAGTGGAAACTCCTACTCAGTTTACAATTTCAAAACTTGCTTCAAAGGGTAATTTTCAACACTGGTTCAAGCGTGCCTCCAAAGGTGAATTTCAGCATTGAGTGGAGGCAGATCCCAAAATCGGTTGTAACTGTCCACGTTGAAGTTACGGGAGAACTCTCACGTGTTGGGTGGTCCCACCTCTATGCGCTTGCCAACGATGCTCCTGCATCATACTCCCCTTGACAAAAATTCATGGACTCCTGTCCATGAGCTCCTCTACTGACCTTCCCTGCTTCTGGAAAGCAGCTTCGTTTTCCCAACTGGCATCTTCTATTGGGTGTCCCTTCCATTTGACTAGATACTCAAAATAAGTCTTCCTCCTGGTCTTCTTTCCAATCCTCTGATCCAGGATCTTCTCCATGTGTAGTTTCTCTGCCACAGGCATCTACTTCTCCCACTGAATCCTTCCTTGATCTTATGATCCTTCTGTGTCGTCTTTCCTGTAAGGATACAGGTCCAAGACATTGAATATGGGTGAAATGCCCACACCATCTGGTAGCTCGATCTCATAGGCGTTTGCATCAGACTTCCTCAAGATCTTACAGGGTCCTATCTTCTTCATCTTCAATTTGTTATATGTTCCCCTAGGGAACCTTTCCTTCCTGAGATGTGCTAAAACCTGATCTCCCACTTCAAATTGAAGTTCCCTGCGATGCTGATCAACTCTGTGCTTGTATTTCTGGTTAGAACTCTGTAATTGTTCTTTGATCCGACTATGGAGTTTCTGCATTTCAGCAGCAAAATCCTTTGCTCCAGCGCTTCTGATCTCTCCCTGTTCCAAGTTTCTCAACTCACACACTCCCCTAGGTTGCATTCCGTAGAGTATTTGGAATGGGCTCCTTCCAGTGCTTCTGTTTGGTGAGTCATTGTATGCAAATTTTGCTTGTGGCAGAATTTGATCCCACTGGTTATGGTGTTCAGTAACCAAACTTATCAATAAGTTTCCCAAACTTCTATTTACCACCTCAGTCTGCCCATCTGTCTGAGGGTGATAAGCTGAGCTAAAGGACAAATATGTCCCCATCTTCTTCCACGACGTCCTCCAAAGGTGACCAACAAATTTTGTGTCTCTGTCTAAGACAATGTTCCTGGGTAGATCGTGAAGTCTCACAACTTCTCTGAAACACAGATTTGCCACATGTGTTGCATCACTGGTCTTCTGGCATGGGATGAAATGTGCCATCTTTGAAAACCTATCCACCACCACAAANAGATATTGCATGACTGCTGCGTTCATCAAAGAAAGATACAAAATCAGCCAAAACATTCAATCAAAACACAAACGAAGGACAATTGATGCAGACCCCCTATCCCTCTCAAGGGCTGTGCGACCTCCCGGTCAGGATCTTCTGTTTCCGGAGCCGAAATGGCTCTTCTGGTTCCGAACTGGAACCCTTCGAACGAACACACAGGTCCCTTACAAATGCTCAGTTGGCTTTTTCGAGTGCCAAGCGTGAGCTCCCACAGCACACGACCAAGAGCTGTGACCTTGCGCTAAGCCAAAAAGGGCGCTTATTGGGGACTGGGACTTCACAAGTCAAGTGTCCCGTCCCTTGTTCTTCGAACCCCCGGTTGTCGAAATGTCGAAATACCGGGGACTGGGACCTCACAAGTCAAGTGTCCTGTCCCTTGTTCTTCGAACCCCCGGTGGCCGAAATGTCGAAATACCGAGGACCGAGACTTCACAAGTCAAGCGTCCCGTCCCTTTTTCTTCGAACCCCTAGTTGTTGAAATGCCGAAATGTCGAGGACTAGGACTTCACAAGTCAAGCGTCCCGTTCCTTTGTCCTTCGAACCCCCAGTTGCTGAAATGCCGAAATGTCCCGACGCCTACTCCTTCAAGTTTTCGTGTTTTGCGAAATTACGGTACAAGGGATATCCTTGCTCCATGGAATCCCCGGTTGCCGAAACGTCGAAATCTCCTTGCACCTATTCTTTCGAATTTTTGCATTTCATGAAATCAGGGTACAGGGGATGTCTCTGCTCCTTAGAATCCTCAGTTGCCGAAGTGCCGAAACGTCGAAATGTCCCAGCGTTTGATCAATGGCTCACAACGATCCATGGGATCGATGGTTCCGGTTGAATCGCGATTTCGCAGTTCGTGATTCTGAAAGACAAGGATCTCTGTCTTTCCAACTCGCAGTACCCGAAGTCGCAAAATGGACCAATGGTCCAGATCGGCCTGTGATCGACGGTTCTGGTCGAATCGCAATTTCGCGATTTCGCAATTCGAGGTTCTGAAAGACAAGGATCTCTGTCTTTCCAACTTGTGGTACCCGAAATCGCGAAATGGACCAACAGTCCAGATCTGCTTGTGATCGATGGTCACTATTCCTCCTAAGATTTGGACGACAAGAAGCCCTCGCCGCTAACCTCCTCGCAGCTCCACCTGATCCAACGACTTGCGGGGTTTCGATGTTCCTCCTCGAGAACTCTCCACCGTCCATTCAGATCTTTGAACCCTCCTCTCCTGGATCTATGCAGCGTTAAAGCCTGCGCTTCTCCCTCAAATCGGATGGTCCACGGGATTTTCCACCGCGATCCAATGCTCGACGACGTTCTTCCTCCTGAGCTTTTACTCGCTTTAGACTTAGAAGATTTTCTAAGTCTTCAAAGACTCGGTCTTTGCTTCTTCCAGGGAATGAGTTCCTGGATCTCGATAACACTTCCGAAGTGTTATTCCTCCTGAGCTTTGTCTAGTTCAGACTTCCATTCCCCGCGCACTCCTTTCATCTGAGGGATTTTGATAACTCAGATCCACGACGTTTCTCTCTAGCTCGATGCACACCTTGCAGAGCTTCCAATGAAGAGAAACAATTGCAACTGGGAAAATTCACAGTTCCATCCACTTGTTCATAAAACAGAAAATGACAGGAAAATGCACACAATCCAAACACCACACATTTGGATCAATTTTCCATTCTATTATATTCACAAGTGCCCACTGGCTACATAATACATCCAAAATTACAGCAGCTCAAAAATTGAGACCTCTTGCTAACTCGGAGTTCTCTTACAACTAATTTCTCTCTGTATTATAGCTCTCTCTTCTTGCCGCTAACTAGGTGTACAAGCTTTTACATAACTCAAAAATGTTTCTAGGGTTTTCCCTGGCTACTTGCCTACTCTAAACTTCATCCTACGCTATCTTAGTTCAATAGCATTCCAGAGCCGAAGTGGAAACTCCTGCTCAGTTTACAATTTCAAAACTTGCTTCAAAGGGTAATTTTCGGCACTGGTTCAAGCGTGCCTCCAAAGGTGAATTTCGGCCTTGAGTGGAGGCGGATCCCAAAATCGGTTGTAACTGTCCATGTTGAAGTTCCAGGAGAACTCTCATGTGTTGGGTGGTCCAGCCTCTGTGTGCTTGCCAACGATGCTCCTGCATCATACTCCCCTTGACAAAAATTCATGGACTCCTGTCCATGAGCTCCTCTACTGACCTTCCCTACTTCTGGATAGCAGCTTCGTTTTCCCAACTGGCATCTTCTATTAGGTGTCCCTTCCATTTGACCAGATACTCAAAATAAGTCTTCCTCCTGGTCTTCTTTCCAATCCTCTGATCCAGAATCTTCTCCATGTGTAGCTTCTCTGCCACAGGCATCTGCTTCTCCCACTGAATCCTTCCTTGATCTTATGATCCTTCTGTGTCGTCTTTCCTATAAGGATACAGGTCCGAGACATTGAATATGGGTGAAATGCCCACACCATCTGATAGCTCGATCTCATAGGCGTTTGCATCAAACTTCCTCAAGATCTTACAGGGTCCTATCTTCTTCATCTTCAATTTGTTATATGTTCCCCTAGGGAACCTTTCCTTCCTGATATGTGCTAAAACCTGATCTCCCACTTCAAATTGAAGTTCCCTGCGATGTTGATCAACTCTGTGCTTGTATTTCTGGTTAGAACTCTGTAATTGTTCTTTGATCCGACTATGGAGTTTCTGCATTTCAGCAACAAAATCCTCTGCTCCAGCGCTTCTGATCTCTCCCTGTTCCAAGTTTCTCAACTCAGTCACTCCCCTGGGTTGCATTCTGTAGAGTATTTGGAATGGGCTCCTTCCAGTGCTTCTGTTTGGTGAGTCATTGTATGCAAATTCTGCTTGTGGAAGAAACTGATCCCACTGGTTATGGTGTTCAGTAACCAGACTTCTCAATAAGTTTCCCAAACTTCTATTTACCACCTTAGTCTGCCCATCTATCTGAGGGTGATAAGCTGAGCTGAAGGACAAATATGTCCCCATCTTCTTCCACAGCGTCATCCAAAGGTGACCAACAAATTTTGTGTCTCTGTCTGAGACAATGCTCCTGGGTAGATCGTGAAGTCTCACAACTTCTCTGAAAAAAAGATTTGCAACATGTGTTGCATCACTGGTCTTCTGGCATGGGATGAAATGTGCCATCTTTGAAAACCTATCCACCACCACAAATATGGAATCGAATCCCCTTTGTGTTCTTGGCAATCCCAACACGAAATCCATGCTTATTGCATCCCAAGGCCTCTCTAGTATTGGCAATGGTTGATACAACCTAGTGTTCTATCTTTTCCCCTTTGCATGTTGGTAGATCCTACATTTGTTCACAAACTTTATCACCTATGTTCTCATACCTGGCCAATAGTATGAACTGCTCAACTATGCAAACGTTTTATCATGGCCGAAATGTCCAGCCAATCCTCCACTATGCTTCTCC
>JZKD02S1673231.1:332846-344416 GCA_000966675.3 Picea glauca
CAGACATACTCAAGGGTTGACATCAATCTACAATATCACTCTCCAAAGGTTGACATCAATGAAAACCAACAATCCAAACCAATTGTCCATCAATCCAAACCAACTATCTGACAATATCCCCCTTTGGCATTGATGGAAACACTTAGTCATGATAACATTCATGCTCATACTCATCATCAATGTTTCTATATCTCCCCCTTTGAAATCAATGGAAAAGGGTATCTCTCCTTGGGGATGATCTCCCTGACTAAACTCTCATTGGGGTTGGTCCCCCTATCTAAATGCCTTTGATATTTTCTCTATGTTTCTAAGCCTTTGATTACTCTCTCTCCCTTCATATGAATAATATCCCCCCCTTTGAAAAAGGGTATAACTATGATGCAACACTGAAGTCATATCTCTCATTCTTCCCTTGTGATAATCGCTCCCCCTAGAAACATGCCTATGTGCTCTCTCTCCAAGCATATAAATCTCTATCATACATCTGATGAATCTCTTCCCATGGAATCATACCTCTATTCTTACCTCTCTGTCTGAAAACTTCTCTAAATGATATTTCTACCTATATTTTTGGTTATGTATCTCTATCTTTACTTCTCTACAAGATGTTGTGTAGAAAAAAAATATAAGTATTCCTGTACTTGCTTCCTTTTGGAGTTATTTTCCATTGGTGCTTCCTTGTGTAATCAACTGACGTATATAAAAAGTATTCAAGGACCCTGTCCATGCTGAAGGAGCATTTTTTCAAGTTTGCATATAGTTTGTGTTGCCGCAGGGCATGCAGAACTTGCTAAATATGCTGCAAGTGTTCCGCCCAAGTCTTGTTGTAGATGAGGATGTCATCCATATACACCACTACAAAATTACTCGTGAAAGGTCACAAGATATCGTCCATCATCCTCATAAACATTGCTGGAGCATTTGTCAAACCAAAGGGCATGACCAACCATTCAAAAAGACCTTCTTTTGACTTGAAGGTGGTCTTCCATACATCTGTATGTTCTACTGGGACCTGGTGGTAGCCAAACTTCAGATCAATCTTACTGAATTATTTGGCCCCCATGAGTTGATCAAGGAGGTCGTTGATTCAGGGAATCAGGTACCAGTTCCAGACAGTGATTTTATTCAGGGCCTGGTAATCAATGCAGAGTCACCAGGTCCTGTCTTTCTTCTGCACCAGTATGATTGGGCTCCCACAAGGCAATGAGCTAGGATGGATGTGCCCCTTGTGGATAAGTTCTTGGATCTGCCTCTTGATCTCCTCATTTTCTAACAGAGAGAGGCGGTAGACTGACCCATTGGGTAGCGGTGCACCTGGGGTTAGATTGATGGGATGCTTGACCTGGCAGTGCAGAGGTACCCTGGTAGGAGAGGAGAAGACATCTGCGTATTCTTCCACGACCTTACCCACTTTCTTTGGTTGTGTGGAGAGATTGGTCGCAGAGGCCCTGGATGTGGCTGCGATCTTTCTCTTACTCTGAGAGTGAATCACGAAGAAGACAAATTTCCCAGTCTAAGAGATGACCTTCCTGCATTGCTTCACAGAGATCAAGGAAATAACACTAGGAGGGACTTCCTCGGGTATCCTGTACAATTTCTTGTTCACAGTAATAATAACACTACGAGGCCTAGACTCATATACAGCATGACGTTTCCAAAAATAAGGTTGACCCAAAAGAACATTACAAACTTTGAGAGGAACAACATCACACATTACCTCGTCTTTGAAGGGCTTGATGTCGTACGACAGTCGACACTGTTGGATGATGCAGAGATTGCTTCCTTAGCAGAGCCATCCAATGGTGTAGGGCTACGGGTGTGATGTTATCGACAGGTCCAACTGCTTGATGACCTCTGCTGAGATGAGGTTCTTCTAGCTACTGCTATCAATGATGAAGTGTAGCGGGGTGCCTTTTACCCACATCTGTGAATGGAAAAGGCGCTCACCTTTTTCTAGTTCGTCTAGTTCATTAGGTTGGAGCTTGGTGGTAGCAATGGTGGCACTGGGCTCCGTGTCAATGATTCTTCTTCCCCTTTCTGGTTCTGAATCAGAGTCAGAACCCGCATCTGATTCAGAGGATTTCACTTCGACCACCAGCGACTACTTTGAGCAACAATACATAGTTTTATGCCAAGGGCTCTTATGGAAGTCGTACCACTTCCAGGTATCCTTATTTGTCTTTCTGGTGTCCTTTTCTTGGGGCTTGGACTGGTTGTATTGATACTGTCCATCTTTTCTATGTCCTTTGTTCTGTAGGTTGGGGCCTCCCTTTCCTAGTTTTTGCTGCGAGGGGTTCCCAGGCCCAAATTGTCGCGTCTTTTGTTTGAGCTTCTACTCAATTTTGACGACATATCGATAGGCCGCACCCAAGGATGAGATGTCCATAAATTCCATTTAGGTTTGGATGTATCTATGCAGAGCATCGCGGTACTTGAGCACCATATGTCACTCTAAATCTTTGATACCCACCTTGGTGCGCAGGGTACGGAATATATTTGTGAAATCTGGCATCGCTTGGTCTCTTTCTTACCGCAGTGTGGTCCATTTGGTATACAAGTCGCCATAGCTTCCGACAGGGTAGTACTATTCCTTAATAACATCCCTAAAGGATTACCAGGTGGCCATGACTGTAAATAATGAGGGTTCCTCTATTTCCTTTTGCTCATAGAAAGTTTCCCACCAATCTTTGACATGGGGAACGGATTTGAGGAGCGCAAAAGTAATTTTTGTCTCTATTTGAAAAGTTATGGACAGAAAAATACCCTTCTAGTAGATTCAACCACTTTTCTACAACATCTGCATCTATCTGACCTTCAAATATAGGAATGTTGAAGTTGATTTGTTCTTGAAGGGGGCGACACCTCCGCTCGAGGAAGATGCATCACTTGTTGGTAGCCACCGAAGGATTTGCGCGAAACTATCCATCATCTCGTTCCTCTGTTGCGTGAGGGATTCCTCAAAAACATATTGAAAGGATCTCCTGTCCCGTCATATTTCTTTTCTCCTTCCATGAGAGGTCATTTGGGTGTGCGAGAGATTTTGTCCTCAAGAGAAACAAGCTCGAGACCCAATTATTTGTACCCTGACCTCGTTGGGAACATGCACTAAGACAACAAGGAGCAGACCACTCTGATACCACTGATCCATATTTTATGAGAAGAACGAAATGAATACAGATTATTAAAATATGCTTAACACAGAATAACAAAGATACAATAAAACTGGTTTTCTATTCAATAAGGAAATAAGCTGAAACTGTAAAATGTAGCAGAAAACAAGCTTGCTGGAATGGTGGTGGCTTATCTCCAAGAAGAGATGTGATGGCTACACTCATTCACAAGAAGATGATTACAACGAGGCTCTAAATTCCTTTTTACAATAAACAGGAATGTCAAAAACCCTATACATCCAAAAACCTAACCCTAGGAGATGAAGTGCCAAAAGTCACGTGGGCCCCATTTGGGTAAGTTAGTTGGTCAACTTCTCGGGGTCGTAGCTTTTGCATACGATCTTCGTTTTAGGTGCACGATAGCCCATTGGAAAGGTCTATCCGAGGACTACACATTTTGGTCTAATCTAGTAGAGGGCATTTTCGATTGTGGCGATCTCTAAAAACGTTTTTTAGGGCCTCAAAATGGCCCTGCAAGTCAGGGACTCGAAAACTAGGAAAAAAAACTGCCAAACTAGAAAACTGCCAAAATGAACTAGTTGGAATAGGTGGGAGGCCACTGACATCCATATGGATCACTTGTTGAGAAGAAAGTTTGAGCATAGGCTTTATGAGGGTTCAGTCAAGTGGAATGACCCATCGTAGAGACAAACTAAGTGTAGACTTGGTGGTGGTTTGTGACGGAAGTGAAGAGTCAAGCTACAGATGAAGTCGTGACTTGTGGACAGACCTACATGCACCCCTTAAGTGGAGAAAGTGAATAGTTCTTAGGGTGAACCAAGCACTTGGGAAAGATAGATTAACGCAAGACATGTCGCAGACATGATTGCAGAGCTAATCTTAGAGTTCGTTGCAAAGTTGATCACAATTTTTTGAAGAAGTCTTGAGATGAATGATTGGGTGCCTTGGAAGAACCCTTTGCAATTAGAGTGAAGATACTTGGAGGGCCATCCATGGTTGGGTCACATGTAGATGGTAGTGACACTAAGAGGTATCCAAAGACAAGTAGAATGAAGGATTGACTCATTATCTTGGAGAAGAATGTTGAGCAAATGACGGATGCAATGTGTTAGCATGGTGAGAAGGTCGAATAGATGGAAACTAAGATAAGAAGGATGAAGAATGGATTTAATGAAGTTGTTCAGGAGTTCCAGGAAACCATGAGCTTGATTACTAACACATTGACCGACGACGTTTAGGATAGACTTACAATAGTAGAGGACACACTTGCCTCAGTCACACAGAAGTTGAAGGAACAAGATGACACCATAACATTGTTAAAATGAGATTTGGCTAACCGATAGAGCATTGTTTTCATGCCGATGAGGATCAATATAAAGGAACCTGAGCCATATGATGGTACTCATAACACTAAGTTTCTTGGTAAAAAAATTTGGGACATTGAGCAGTACTTGGAGAAATTGAACAGAAGTTCAGACGAGGCCAAAGTGAATGTTGCAGCGATGTTCTTGATGGGGACTGCTAAGCTCTGGTGGAGGAATTACATGGAGGACTTGGAAGTTTGGAGAATCGTTGAGAATAGGAAGAAATGAAGGCAACCTTGAAGGCACAGTTTGGTCCAGGAAATCAAGCATAGATCTCAAGCGCGCTGGTAAGATCCAAACCTATATCAAGGAGTTCACATGGCTCATGCTGGAGATCAATGACATGTCATAAGAAGACATACTTTTCCACTTCATGAATTGTTTGCAACCATGGGAGAAGAGTGAGCTATGACACCAAAACGTGTGGTCTCTTATAGTAATGATCACCACAATGAACAATCTATTGCACTTAAGGGTTGAACCCAAGACAGGTCCTAGGAACAATGAGGAAACCCAAGGTGAGAAGTAACAACAATGGAAGAGGAAGAAGAGGGACAAAGGAAACAAGAAAATGTCCAAGGGAAGAAAAGATAATCCCAAGCAAATGAATTCAATGAAAGAGAAGAAACTGATTTTGTGTTGGAGTTGTGCCAAGGATAACTATGCAAAGAATTATCCCTTGAAATAGAATTTGAACTCTATGTAGAAGGTAGACAACCCATATGTTGGAGTCTTGCAGGTCTTTAATGTTTTCATGAAGGGTGAATCCACAAAAAGCCAAGAGCAATATGAGACAAAAAAATTCTATGTCCAGGCCAAACTCAATGAGAAGTCAGTGAAATCCATGGTGGACAGTGGGGTGACTCATAACTTATTGAGGGAGGATATGGTGTAGAGGCTTGGGATGCAACCTGAACCAATGAAAACAAACTTCAATACGATCAATGTAGGTGTATAGAGCGTCATTAGTGTAGCCAAGGATATGATCTTGTTGAATCTTAGCGACTAGTGCGATAGGACAAGTTTCACCATTGTTCTTATGGATGATTTCAAAGTTGTGCTGGGAAAATAGTTCACAAGGAAGGAAAAGGTAGAACCTATTCCTCACATGAACAATTTGGCCATTTTCTTAGGACAGACTCCATGTTTGATTCCTACCATAAGGAGTAAGGAAGGAGGCATGTGGATGTCTTCCTTGCGGATGGTTGTTGCAGACAACTCAAGTTGACAACCTTGTGGGGGTGAACTTGGACAATTTGGGGTGATGTTTGGATAGCCAAACAAAGAGAATGAAAGGAAGATTGTGTTAGTGGAACAAAGGCTTGCCGATGTTGAAGACATAGTTTAGAGATCTCACTAAGACCATGGATGGCTTGGTTGATTTATTTTTTAAAGTTGATGAATCATTCCAAAGATCAGAGGAAGCCACAGAGATGAGGATGTTAGTAGTTTGTTGAACAATAACCAATACCATCCATGGACCAATGGGATGTGAGGGATATGTAACAACCTTGGTGGAAGAGGACCAAGGAAGAGGTTGATTCCTCCTATAGTAAACTTGGAAATTTTGAATGGTCGTATGACCCTGAGTTAGAATGACTCATGGAGGACTGCAAATGAAGAATCGGTTCAAGTGTACCACTACTTATGTACATAACCAATAAGTACAATGACTCTCCACCAATTACATTGGGACAGATTGGACATGAGGGAGATGTCCCAACCATTCATCCCCCTTCACCTTCAAACTACACCACATCACGTTGGCCCATTATTTGTGGGAAGAAATGAAGCCTATGGGGCACCTTGAGGAGGTGTCTTGGTGAAGTCTGTTGGGAATGCAATAGGGTGACTTGAAAAATTGGAGCAAATGAGGAGTTGCGGATGTGACAAGTTTGTGGACAGAAAAGGATGTTTGAATGTGAAGGTGATTTCTTGAGACATATGTGCGATGATTAGACTAGCTACCCAATCATCTGAATTCATAAGGGGATCCAATGCACAGAAGCATGAATAGACAGACCGAAGTATGGAAGCAATAGTAAGTCAGTGAGATGTGACACTTCATAGACTCATGTAACTTTCTAAAGTGGATATTTCCTTGACAACAATAGTTGAGGAGACAATAATCGTTGAGTGGTGACAAGATATGAAGATGGGAAAGAGGAACCATGGATATTGATGGATGTTGTTGGGGATGAAAAAAACTTGCAGTGGGGGAGGATTTAATTTCTCCCATGACACCCACCTAGTGTGCACACTCCTTGGGCGGACTTGGGGATGTGTCAAGCAAAAGAACATAAGGGGCATGTGATCAATTGGACAAACAAATATATGTGGGTGTGGAAAGGAGAACCTTGGGCACATGATGGTGATGTGTGACACCAAGGGGGAACATAACTTACTTGAATTAGATGATTGATGGAGACTTGAGTTGAATTTTGGCAAGGACGGGGTGACTTGGGCACACACCAAAGTAGTGGACCCGCCTTCCCATGGAAACATGGACGCATTGAGGAGGTTGGATCATGAGGCACTCCCCCTCTTCAGGATCTATTGAGTCTTCAGGTTGAATTTTTTTGGTCACGAAAGTGGAAGTGGGGTCCACATCAATGATCTGTTTGTTTCAATATTTTCTAGATCAGATTCTAAATCAAGGTTCGGATCCATGTCTTTGACCTCGACCACCAATGATTGTTTCGAGTGAAATTCATCGGTGTTGTTCTAGGAGATTTTGTGGAAGTCACACCACTTCCCAGTTTCATTCTTTGTCTTCCATTTAGCCTTTTTTTCATGTGTCTTGGACTGGTTTTCTAGGGGTTGTTGGTTAGGGCCGTCTTTACCATGATTTGGTTGTTGCAGATTTGCAAACATGAATTCCCATTTGTTTTGGTGTCTAAGTTTCTACTCAATTTTGACAGCATATCGATAGGCAGCTCCGAATTATGAGATGCTTAGGAAATCCATTTCGGTTTGTATGTACTTATGTAGAGCCTCACAGTATTTCAGAACTAGATGTCACTCGTAGTCTTTGATACCCAGATTGGTACGCAAGGTATGGAAATTATTTGTGAACTCCAACACTGATTGTCTCTTCTCTTTCCACAATGTGGTCCATCTCATGTATTGGTCTTCATAGTTATCAATAGGATAGTACTATTCTTTGATCGCATCCAAAAAAAAACCCCAAGTGGGCTCGACCCCATATATTCTAGATTCCTCTATGGAAATTTTCTCCCAGTAAGTTTCCCACCAATGCTTGACATGGGGGAGAGATTTGAGGAGTGCGAAGGTGATATTTTCTCTGTCGAAAAATTTTTGAACAGAGAAATAACCTTCTAATAGATTTAACCATTTTTCTAGGGAATCTACATCTATTTAACCTTCAAATATGGGAATATCAAAATTAACTTGTACCTTTAAGGGAGAGGTTCCTCCAAAATGGTCATTTGATGAAGATGTTCCTATTGCTATCAACATGAGTTGAAGGATGTGTGCAAAATTCTCCATCATTTCATCCCTCTATCGTCCGAGAGCTTTCTCAAGCAACAGTTTAATAGAAACTTATGCTTCGTCGTTTTTCTTTTCTTCTACCATCGAGGGTTTATTTGGTGTGCGAGAGTGATTGTCCTCAAGAGAGACAAGATTGAGACCCAATTGGATATACTTGGACCTTGTCAGGGACATGCGTCGAAAAATGATCAAGAGCAAACTGCTCTGATACCATTGATCTAGATTATGTTCGGAACAAAATGAAAGCAGATAAATTACAATGAAATACTCATGAAAATTTCTAGAAATAGAGAGATACAACAATATTGGATTTATATTAATGAAATAATTGTAAAGAGACTGTAAAAATACAGAGTGCAAGACTCGCTAGAATGGTGGCATCTTTATCTCTGAGAAGAGATGTGCGGCTACGCTCATTCACAAGAAGATGATTACAATGAGGCTCTGAAGGCATTTTTTATGTTAAAAAGGAATTCCAAAACCCTATACATCCAAAAACCTAACCCTAGGAGATGAAACGCCAAAAGTCATATGGATCCTGTTTGGGTAAGTTAGTAGATTAACTTCTCGGGTTCATAACTTTCGCATACGATCTATGTTTTAGGCACGTGATAGCTTGTTGGAAAGGTATTTTAGAGAAATATGCATTGTCTTGTCAGACTCTGACTCTGTCTACAGTTTGAATGTGGCACGCAAAAATAAAACTATTTAGGGACCCAAAATGGACCTAGAAGTACAGCAAGATGTGCTGGCATGAACACATACAAAATAATCCAGTTGAATTAGGTGGGAGGCAACCAATATCCACCTGGAAGATGTGTAGGTCTTCAAACAACTGTAGAAGTGTAGAACCCACAATTACAAAGAAGTACAAAAGAACGTGTTGAACTAACAATTGAAAAAAGGAGCCAGCTAGAACAAGTGGGTGGCCACCAATATCTACCTGGATCAACAACTTTTTCTATTTTTTTATTCAAATGAGGGTCCTCAAAATTAAATTCTCCTACAATTTGGAGGATGGCTTGCAAGTCATCCTTGATCGAGGCACTAGGTGATTCAACTAGTGTTTCTATCTATTATAATTATTTCCTTCTGGTCGACTTCTTTTTAGGTGATTTTGATGTTGACTTGTCACTTACTACAAAGGGAATAGTATAGGTGACAGATCCTTATTCCTATTCAATTTCTCTATCCTTCAAAGGTAGGATGATCTCCATGTTGGGATTTGTAGCAAGAGGTGGGGCTGGAGTGACAATGTTGGGCTGTCGCTATATTTCCTCTAATATTTCCTTAGTATTTGTATGGAATCTGAGATATTTTGGTTCCTCTATTATTCCATGTGCATGACAGACTTTTGTATAGCTAAGTCCCAATTGTATGTGGGACATATATGGAAGTGAAATTTTTATGTTCTATCTTAATCTCCATCGATGTGAAATGTTCTTCAATGTTTTGACCCATTCCTAAAACATGTAACAAGGATTAATCCCCTTAATCTTCCCTTTCCAATAAGACGTGAAGCACTGAAAGTTGAAGATTGTTGTGGTTGTTGTTCTTGTGAATTCAGTCTCACAGACTAGGTAGACTTGGCTCATTGCAAGCCATATTGGCATAGAGGGGTATTGTATGTCATTTCTTGTCTCTTAGAATTCTTCACAATTTATTTTGAGAATGTCGACAACATGTTCATCCCAATTACACACCTTGCCTCGTTTGACTATTTGACCAATTTCTTCCAACATGTTTAATTTTACATCTGATGCTCGACCTGAAGATGTGAGGCATAAGGAGACTATGATACAATCCCATTTAATATGTGGTTTTCTTACCTAGTTTATGACCAAACATTTGGAGTTATTTACTCTCATGTTGCATGTGAATTTTTGGATCTAGACTATGGGATCTGTAGTCTTCAGCGTTGGGTCCCCTTTGCTAGGTAGACCCTTGATTCATATTATGAGCCCGGTTGTGATCAATATTAGGTGGTTGAACAACAAAATGACCCTAGTGATATTGAATAATGATGAATTTGGCAGCTTCTTCTTTCCATGCTTCAAATCCTACAACCTAGGGTGCACTCATATATGACTAGATTTGTGCTTTTTCTAGAATTAGGGTTTATGAATTCCATTTGTCATTGACTAATCCCCACTTGGTGAAGTTTTCCCAATGTTTTTCCCATTCAATTTCCTCCATCTGCACTTCTCAGATGTTATTCAGATGGATCTCAAGATATGATGCATTTTTCTTATCAAATATATTCTTAGTATGGGCCTCGACCAACTTCTCTTTTGTTGGTACTTGACCTCTCATTTTTGGTGCCATTTGGTCTCCCAATTCTTCATCTGCAACTAGTTTTTCCAACAAGATGGGAATCTGATTTTTTGTGCTAGGGTTTTTTATTGAGCAAAGTTTAGCAAACTAATGCGATGAATTTTCATGACCCTCATAAGGTGTATTTATAACATATTTGGGGTTGATTTCATTTTTTTCATGCAAGGGACATTTAGATAGGTTTAATACTAATGAAACGTGTGAGTTATTTCACCTGCCTTCAAATATTTCTTGGTCAATTTGTTGATGTCGGTCGATTGATTTTCCTTTGTCATCTTGCTTGTCTTGTTCAATCGACATTCCTTGATTGGTTGGATTTCCTCGGTCTGTTGGATTTCTCTAGTCGACTCGTGCTCTATGGCTGATTTTCAGTTCTTGGTTGAAATGATTTCATTGGTTGATATTCTATTGACGGTTGATAATTTCCATAGATTGTGTCACCACTTCTTCCCTTTTCATTTCGTTGATATTTGAAGTATGTTTCCTCCATTCTTCTTTATGATGTCGTTGTTTTTCGGAGAATGTTGCTTGATCCAAGATCTTATGTTGGCAAATTTCCTCTCGTTGAATGAGTTTCTATTGACCATTGTCTATTTGTTTTTGCTCCATTTTTATTTTCTAACCCTAATCGACTACCATTATCTTGAGAATATTGAACTTATTACTGGCTCCAGCCGATTAAGGATTCATCAACTAAATCACCATCCCAGGTCAATTTTTTACTTGACTCTTCCTTAACCAATTGTCTTATTAGAATTTATTTATTTATTTTAAGGATTCAACCACCACTAAGTGGTTTTCACCTAGATCCCTTCCCATTGGTTCCCCCGAGGGAGTTTTCACCAACGGTCATTTTTTTACCCTTTTCTTTTTTTTCTTCTTTTTTTCCTTCTTTTTCTTTTTTTGGGAGTGGTAATTTTTTATTCAAGTGCCATTGACTACCTTGTTCAGAACATTTCCTTGGAGTTTTCTTAATTTCATTATTCCCATTAGTTTGATATCCTTGATTACATACAGTCCTAGCCATGCAGTTTCTATGTTCCTCGACTTTCCCTTAACCTTGTTGTCATACAAAAGTAACAAGTCATCTATTTTGATGTATTTCTTCATTATGTGTCTATCATGCCATGCCTTTTTTGTATTCTTGTGTACTTATTTGTGATGGATGGTGGTAAAACATTGTTCTTTAAGCTTATTTAGTTAGTGAATCCTCTCCTACCTTTCCATA
>JZKD02S1673231.1:409823-444153 GCA_000966675.3 Picea glauca
ATAGAAGAAATTGATTCAGATTCATGGCTGTTGTGTTATTCTCTGTGTATGTGTGTTGAATGCTCTGCTTATGAATATTTCTTCTTGTTACACATTTGTTATCATGCTATGTGTGTGATTTCATGTGTCGAGATTGAAATCCGAGAGGGAGTGAGGTGAGTTACAATTGTTTCTCTTTGAGCAAGGATTCCTGCAAGGAGTGCAGTTGAGTCGTCCGAAAGGAGTGCATTGACAGAAGGCTCGGGAGTTAAACTCTTGTTCTCGAAGCTCTCAGAAGTGAAAGTGGGTTGTTAAAGCCGTGCAAGGAGTGTGTAGGCTAAGGAGAGTCTCAGTCATGGAACTGGGCAGAAGTGTTGAAGGACTACTGCTACAGGCATACGTAGAGTCAAAGGAAGTTCGAACAGTTGAAGTGTTCGAAGGTTTTCCGCAAGGAGTGCATGCAAAGGACCTCGTTCTCAGGAGGGATAGATCTCTGAATCGCTGACGATTCAGCGTAGATAAGTGTGACTTGAAGCCGGGGAGAAACGTTGCAGGTTGGCGAAGTAATCTCGTGGAGAGATACCCTTTTTCATCTCGTGGATTACATAAGGAAGAACGAACGGTCGAAATATTCTGAAGAGATTTCGCGAGGATCCGAGAGTTGTTAGATTTTGCAGAGGTGCAAGGAGGAGAATGAGCGGTCGAAATCTTTTGAAGAGATTTCGCGAGATTTCGAGGATCGCCAGATCTCCCAGAGGTGCAAAGTAGTTACGGTGCAGGCGTGGAGAGGAGTCAAATCTCAAGAGGAGCAACACCGTTGATCCAAGTCGGTCAGAGCCGGTGTATTGTTCATGAAATCGTGTATCAGGGCCTCGCGAGAAAAAGACTCAAGAGTTTGGACATGGAGGTTGCGAGGTTGTGAGAAGCGAGATTCTAACCGTTGGAGGACAGGTGGCACCTCGCATCTCAGGAGCTCACAGGGTGAACGCCCAAGTGTTTGGCGTTAAAAGTCACGAGACGCGAGGTCACGAGGCAACAAAGTAGCGAGAGGTTGTGAGCCATCCATCTGTGTAGGATAGGTGGCAGATATTGGGAAGCCTCGTGAACTCGGGAGTTCGTAGGTTGAAAACCAAAGTATTGGGTACTCCAAGTCACGAGTGGCGAAGAGGCGAGATATTTGGAGCCGTCCATCTGAGGGGACAGGTGGCAGAGATCGGTGATCTCGCGAACTCGGGAGTTCGCAGGGTAAAGACCCAAGTATTGGGTGTGAAAAGTCATGAGGCGACGAAGGAGCGAGAGGATCGTAGCCATCCATCTGAGGGAGACAGGTGGCGAGAGATCGACAGATCTCGCGAGCTCGGAAGCTCGCAGGTTTAGAGTCCAACATTTGGGTACTCCAAGTCGCGAGGTCACGAGGTGGCGAGAGAAGGACAGTTGTTGGATCCATAACACAGGAGGACCGTTGGATCTGAGCGAGGGATCGTGTCTCAGGACCTCGCAAGAAAAGGATCGAGAATTTGGGCACGAGGATCACGAGGTTGAGAGAAGGTGATATCCTGATAGCTGGAGCAGTGTGGGCTATAGCGGAGCGTGAGTGGAGTACAGGTGCCACAAAGGGACGCCGAGTCACGAAGCGTCGAGGAGCCGAGACTCACATGGACGTCGAGTCGCAAAGCACCGAGGGGCCGAGATTCTTGTGGACGCGTGGCAAAGCATAAGGTGGGACCGCGCATCTCGGGGACTCGCGGACTAGGAGGGTGAAAACTCGATGTTCAACCGACAAGGTCGCAAGGTCGCGAAGTCGCAAAGTCATGAGAGGCACTAACATTAAGTCTAGCCCATGGTTGCATGTGGAAGGAGTTATACCCGTATCGCCGGATCAGGTATCGCAAAATTTGAAAGGGAAACTTGGAGGGTTTAAGTCACAAACTCGCGAGACGCGAGATTTAGCGGGTCTCCCGGTGGTAAAAGGGGAGACCTCGGAACAGATTTTTGTGGGTGTAGATCTCCCGATAGGGATATAGAAGAACCTTCGAGTTCTTCGAGCCGAGAAGAAGAAGGTCCTATGAGGAGCGGAGGTGCCTTGGTGGCGCGCCTCTGCGTCAAGTGGTATCAGAGCCTAGAAAAGTTTCTTTGTTTTCTATAACAGAGAAAAAGGAGAATTCACCATGCCGCCAAGGAGAAGAGGTATAAAATCACCCAATCCAGAGGGGGAAAGGGAATTATCCAGAAAAAAGAGATATGTCCAGAGAAAGAGGTAGGCAAGGACATAATCCATACATGGAGAGAGAGATACGAAATCTTCGTGCCAGAATGGAGGACATGGAGACATCACAAAGGTGCAAAGCTGATGTAGGAGATCCTAGTGAATTCGAGGATGAAGAGGATGCTGGACACGGGGAAGAAGAAATCCCAGCAGAAGATGCAGCCAATGAGCGGTTAATTAAGGCTATCGCTCGAGTGAGTTCGAAAACAAAAATGGACATTCCAGCTTATGAAGGGAGTCTGGATGCAGAAGAGCTTCTAGATTGGATTATAGCTCTTGATACTTACTTCGATTATGAAGATGTCAAAGATTATAAGAAGGTCAGACATGCCGTCACAAGATTAAAAGGACATGCAACCTTGTGGTGGGATGAACTGAAAACTGAAAGGCATTGCCAAGGCAAGCAGAAAATTAAGAGCTGGGATAGGATGATCGCAAAGATGAAGGCAAAATTCATTCCCAGGGATTATCAAATTTCTCTATTCAGGAGGATGCAGAACCTGAGACATAAGTTGATGATAGTGAAAGAGTATAATGAGGAATTTTATAGGTTGAATATCAGGGCAGGTCATCGCGAAAGCAATGACTAAAAGGTGGCGAAGTATCTGAATGGCCTGAGGTATGAAATTCAGGATGAATTAAATTTGGCAACCATCTGAACAGTGGAGGATGCTTACCAATTGGATCTGAAAGATGAGGAGAAGCTGAGCCGTAAAAAAACTCAGAGGGGCCGAGGCAGAAGTCAGCCCAAAGGCAAATCGGTTTCCCAAGACAAATACCATAAACCAAAGGATGACTGGAAGAAACCTTAGACTCAGACAGAGAGAGGTGGAAGTTCATAGAGAAGGCCATATGCTGAGCAACGAGGGCAACAAATTGAACAAAGAGGTGGATATGCTGATAATAATAGGTTTCCTCATACCAAGGGTAGAGGAAGAGGAAGAGGTGGAGTAATCACATGCTTCACATGTAGAAAGAATGGACACAAGTCATTCGAATGTCCAGAGAAAAAGAAAGAAACTGGAGAGACTCACATCGCCGAGGCACAGAGGCGAGATGTTGAGGCAGAGTACGCTGAAGGTGGAAGATTGCTAGTGATGTGAAAGGTCCTTTTGATGCCAGAAAAGGAGATGGAAAATCCAACACAGAGGAACATTCTTTTTAGGACTGCTTGCAAGACCAAGGATAGAGTGTGCAAGGTCATCGTGGACAATGGAAGCACCGATAATCTCGTTTCAACCGAGATGGTAGTAAAATTGGAGCTGGAGACAACTGATCATCCAAGTCCATACAAAGTTTCATGGCTACAGAAGGGACACCAGGTAAATGTCACTAAACAGTGCTTAGTTGACATCAAGATAGGAGGATATAATGATAAAATTTTATGTGATGTTATTCCTATGGATGTCTGTCATTTATTGCTGGGTAGACCATGGAAATATGATAGAAATGTAATTCATGATGGGAGGATGAATACCTATACCCTGAAGAAGAATGGGAGGACTCACATGTTGTGTCCAATTGAGGATAAAGAAGTGAAGCCATAAGTAAACAACATAGTACTTCTCATGAGTGGGAAGGAACTTCTTACAGAAGTTAAGAAGAAGGAGGATCCACAATTCTTTATGGTCAGAAAACCGAGAATTGTTCTGACTAACACAAGAGTGGATGATTTACCAGAAGAAGTTCGGGAACTGCTGGAAGAGTTCATTGATATTGTGGTGGATGAATTACCTCGTTCATTGCCACCGATGAGGAGTGTGAGTCATCATATAGATCTCATACCAAGAGCTAATTTACCAAGCAAAGCCGCTTTCAGATTGACGCCGTAGGAGAATGAAGAAGTTAAAAGATAGGTCCAGGAGTTGTTGGACAAAGGTTTGGTCAGGGAAAGCTTGAGTCCATGTGTTGTTCCAACAATACTCAGTCTGAAGAAAGACGAAGGCTGGAGGATGTGCACTGATTCAAGGGAGATAAACAAGATAACTATCAGATATAGATTCCCATTTCCAAGGATGGATGATTTGATGGATTTCTTAAGTGGGGCAATTTTTTTTTCAAAGATAGTTTTGAAGAGTGGATATCATCAGATTCGTATGAGAGAAGGTGATGAATGGAAAACAACATTCAAGACAAACGAAGGTTTGTATGAATGTCTTGTCATGCCATTTGGCTTGACAAATGCACCAAGTACCTTTATGATATTGATGAATGAAGTCCTGAAGGATTTCATCGGGAAATTTGTCATCGTGTATCTAGATGACATATTGGTTTTCAACAAGACAAAGGCTGAACATCTGAAGCATTTGGCTATTGTGATGAAGAGATTACAGCAGGAGAAGCTGCTGATAAACATGAAGAAGTCCTCATTCATGAAGACATAACTCATTTATTTGGGGTTTGTTATATCTGCAAATGAGTTGAGGATGGATCCAGATAAGGTGGAGGTAATCAAGAATTGGCCATCACCGAGGAACGTATTTGAGGTGAGGAGTTTTCATGGTTTGGCTAGTTTCTACCGGAAATTCATCAGAAATTTCAGTGGGATTAGTGCAGCAATGATGGACATAGTCAAGAAAAGACATAAATCTTTTCACTGAATAGAAGAGGCTGAGAAGAGTTTCGATTTGTTGAAACAAAATATTACAGAGCAACCAATTCTGGTGTTGCCAGATTTTCAGAAGACATTTCAGGTGAAATGTGATGCAAGCAGGTTTTCCATAGGAGCAGTCTTGAGTCAGGAAGACAGGCTGATTGCATATTTTAGCGAGAAGCTGAATGAGGCAAAAGAAAAATACTCCACATATGATAAATAATTCTATGCCATCATACAGGCATTGAAGAAATGGAGACACTATTTGATTCCAAAGGAATTTGTTCTATATAGTGATAACCATGCATTGCAGTATGTGACTTAGTAGGAAAAGCTGAATCAAAGGCATGTTAAATGTGTAGAATAGATGCAGAATTTTACATTTGTAATTAAACATATTTCTCGAACTGCTCACAAAGTTGTTGATGCTTTGAGCAGGAAAAGCTTATTGTTGCAGGAGTTCAAAGTCAGGACGTTAGGCTTTGATGATCTTAAGGACATGTATGCAGATGATTCAGACTTTAAGGAAACTTATGAAGCAGCTGAGAATCAAATTCTCAGAGACAGAAGCCAGTGGATAGAGTATGTGATCCAGGACAGATTGTTGTTCAAAGGCAATCAACTGTGTATTCTGAATTGCTCCATGAGGGAGAAATTGGTGAAGGAAAAGCACAGTGGAGGATTGGCAGGACATTTTGGCCATGATAAGACATTTGCAAAGCTAAGTGAGTCATACTTTTGGCCAGGGATGTGGTCAGAAGTCAAGAAATGTGTGAATAGATGCAAGATTTTCCAGCATTCAAAGGGAAGAAAGCATAATGCAGGATTTTATCAGCCATTACCCATACCTGAGAATTCATGGGATGAAATTAGCATGGATTTTGTATTGGGATTGCCGAAGACACAAAGAGGTGCTGATTCGATCTTTGTGGTAGTTGACAGATTTTCTAAGATGGCACGTTTTATTCCATGCCAGAAGACCAGCGATGCGACTCACATCGCAATTTTTTTTTTCAAAGAGATTGTAAGACTTCATGGATTGCCGAAAAGCATAGTTTCTGACAAAGACACAAAATTCATAGGGCATTTCTGGAGAACATTGTGGAAGAAGCTAGGAACTAATTTGATGTTTAGTTATGCTTATCATCCTCAGATGGATGGACAAATAGAAGTAGTCAATAGAAGTCTAGGAGACTTGTTGAGGATCTTGGTGACAGAGCACCATAGCAGCTGGGATAGCATATTACTGCAAGCAGAGTTTGCATACAATGATTCAGTGAATAGGAGCACAGGGAAAAGTACATTCCAGATTGTATATGGAATGCATCCAAGAGGAGTTTCTAAACTGAGGGATTCATAATAGACTAATACTAGCAGTGCTAGTGCAGGGGAATTCACTGAAGCGATGAAAGAACTTCACAGCCAGGTGAAGGAGCGACTATTGAAGTCAAGTCAAGAGTACAAACACAGAGAACATCAGCATCGGAGACAACTTCAGTTTGAAGTTGGTGATCTGGTTCTGGCACATTTGAGGAAAGAAAGGTTCCCAAGGGGAACATACAACAAATTAAAAATGAAGAAAATTGGGCCATGCAAGGTCTTGAAGAAGATGGGACAGAATGCTTATGAAACTGAGTTACCAGAGGGCATTGGAATATCTCAAATATTTAATGTTTCGGATTTATATCCATATAGAGCTGATGAAATAGGAGCAGAAAGTGATGATCAACCAGAGATCCAGTGGTAGAAGCAGATGCCAGTTGCAGAGAAGCCACAGATGGAGCAGATACTGAGTAAAAGAGTGGGTAAGAAAACCAGGAGGAAAGAATATTTTGAATATTTGGTAAAGTGGAAGGGTCATCCAATTGAAGATGCCAGCTGGGAGACTGAAGCAGAAATTCTAAAGCATGGACATACCGTGCAGGAGCTCATGGACAGGATCCCATGCAAATTTTCAAGTGAGGGAGTATGATGCAAGAGCATCCCTCACGACAAGCAAAACCAACGTGGAAGCAGAAGATAGCTGGAAGACGTCCAATGCAAGTTTTTGAATTTTTAAATTTCCCCTTGAAGTTGATGCACTAAATAAATGAGATCATTTAATTTAGGCACCTTGGTAGAATGTACTCAGACCTCGATCCATACGCTCTCGTCTGAGGTAGACAGAGGCATTTATGGTAGCAGTTGCAGGTAGATAGAATTGAATTCTTAGATTAGATAGTTCTCGAAGGAAGAGGGAAAAACGGAATATAGACACCCTCATTTGTATCATTGTAATTTTTTTTTTTTAGTTCAGGGGAGAGCAAGAAGAGTCTAGAGCATAGGAGAATAGAAGAGAGTTGTAGAAGAACACCCATGTACAAATCTTGAATTAATAGAAGAAATTGATTCAGATTCATGGTTGTTGTGTTATTCTCTATGTATGTGTGTTGAATGCTCTGCTTATGAATATTTCTTCTTGTTAGCATTTTTTATCATGTTGTGTGTGTGATTTCATGTGTCGAGATTGAAATCCGAGAGGGAGTGAGGTGAGTTACAATTGTTTCTCTTTGAGCAAGGATTCCTGCAAGGAGTGCAGTTGAGTCGTCTGCAAGGAGTGCGTTGACAGAAGGCTCGGGAGTTAAACTCTTGTTCTCGAAGCTCTCAGAAGTGAAAGTGGGTTGTTAAATCCATGCAAGGAGTGCGCAGGCTAAGGAGAGTCTCAGTCGTGGAACTAGGCAGAAGTTTTGAAGGACTACTTCTATGGGCATACGTAGAGTCAAAGGAAGTTCGAACAGCTGAAGTGTTCGAAGGTTTGCCACAAGGAGTGTGTGCAAAGGACCTCGTTGAGGTTGAAGTGATTTAGAAAAATCTCAGGAGGGATAGACCTCTGAATCACTGAATATTCAGCGTAGATAAGTGTGACTTGAAGCCGGGGAGAAACGTCGCAGGTTGGCGAAGCGGCGAAGTAATCTCGTGGAGAGATACCCTTTTTCATCTCATGGGTTACATAATGAAGAACGAACGGTCAAAATCTTCTGAAGAGATTTTGCGAGGATCTGAGGGTCGTTAGATCTTGCAGAGGTGAAAGGAAGAGAACGAGCGGTCGAAATCTTCTGAAGAGATTTCGCAAGATTCCGAGGATCATCAGATCTCCCAGAGGTGCAAGGTAGTTACGGTGCAGGTGTGGAGAGGAGTCAAAGATCAGGAGGAGTAGCACCGTTGATCCAAGTCAGTCAGAGCCATTCGATTGTTCACAAAATCGTGTATCGGGGCCTCGCGAGAAAAAGACTCAAGAGTTTGGACGTGGAGGTCGCGAGGTTGCGATAAGTGAGATTTTGACCGTTGGCAGACAGGTGTCACCTCGCATCTCGGGAGCTTGTAGGGTGAACGCCCAAGTGTTTGGTGTTAAAAGTCGCGAGATGCGAGGTCATGAGGAAGCAAAGTAGTGAGAGGCTATGAGCCGTCCATCTGCATAGGACAGGTGGCAGAGATCGGGAAGCCTCGTGAACTCGGGAGTTCGCAGGTTGAAAACCCAAGTATTGGGTACTCCAAGTCACGAGTGGCAAAGCAGCGAGATATTTGGAGCTGTCCATCTAAGGGGACAGGTGGAAGAGATCGGTGATCTTGCGAACTCGGGAGTTCACAGGGTAAAGACCCAAGTATTGGGTGTGCAAAGTTGCGAGGCACGAGGACGCGAGGTGACGAAGGAGCGAGAGGATCGTAGACATTCATCTGAGGGAGACAGGTGGCAAGATATTGACAGATCTCATGAGCTCGGAAGCTCGCAGGTTTAGAGTCCAACATTTGGGTACTCCAAGTCGCAAGGTCACGAGGTGGCAAGAGAAGGAAAGCCACTGGATCCATAACACAGGAGGACCGTTGGATCTGAGCGAGGGATCGAGTCTCGAGACCTCACAAGAAAAGGTTTGAGAATTTGGGCACGGGGATCACGAGGTTGCGAGAAGGCGATATCCTGACAACTGGAGTAGTGTGGGCTATAGCGGAGCGTGAGTGGAGTATAGGTGGCACAAAGGGACGCCAAGTCACGAAGTGCCGAGGAGCCGAGACTCGTGTGGATGCCGAGTCACGAAGAACCGAGGGGCCAAGATTCTTGTGGACGTGTGGCAAAGCATAAGGTGGGACCGCGCATCTCGGGGACTCGCGGACTAGGAGGGTGAAAACTCAACAGTTCAACCGGTGAGGTCGCGAGTTCGCGAAGTCGAAAAGTCGCAAGAGGTGCTAACATTAAGTCTAGCCCACGATTGCATGTGGAAGGAGTTATACCCGTATCACCAAATTGGGTATCGCAAAATTTGAAAGGGAAACTTGGAGGGCTTAAGTCACGAACTCGCAAGACGCGAGATTTAGTGGGTCTCCCGGTGGTAAAAGGGGAGACCTCGGAACATATTTCTATGGGTGCAGATATCCCAATAGGGATATAGAAGAACCTTTGAGTTCTTCAGGCCGAGAAGAAGAAGGTCTCGTGAGGGGCAGAGGTGCCCTGGTGGCGCGCCCCTGTGTCACATAGCCATATTTTTACTTTCAACATTTCTTTCCACCCTGAATGCATTCTCCAATGATTTGGGTTCCCAAAGGTGAACCACATGTTGAATGTTATCCTTTAAAGTTATTATGGATACATCAATCAGGTGCTCATCTGGAATATATGTTACCTTTATATTCAATATTTGGAATTTCCCAATGTGTTGTGCAACTGAACCCTTTTTCTTGAGATTTTTCAATTGGCTAAAGAAGGTATTGCTCCTTGTATCCTCATAGTGTGCTATCATTTCTTCCATGAAAATTATCCAAGTGATGAGTGATTTGCGAGAACAAAGCCATCGATACCACACAAATCTATTGGGTTCTAAATATAAAGAAGCAATTCGTACCTTTTGTGTATGTGGCACATCATGTATTACAAAGAATTTCTCCATATGAAGTATCCATGTGATTGGATCCTTTCCATCAAACTTTCTCATATCGATCTTAGGAAAGTGGTTGGTCTTCAACCCAAAGTTGGAGTTTCTCCATTCTTGATTCATCTTCCTTGTGTCCTCATCATGAATTTCATAGGATACATTTTCACTTTCAGGTGTTCTCTCTGTTAGAAATGTTTTCAATTCTTCCATGATCTCCCTTTTTAAACCCTCCATCGTAGTATCCATTATTGCCTCCAACATAGCTTCAGTTAAATCCATCATCCATTGTAGTTCATCTTTTATTACTGTCTTCTTTTGTAAATCATTTATATCTTTGCGCATTTCTTCACCTTCATCAAGAGTCCAAGTAGGACTATATTGAGGCTTAATTGGTGTAGAAGTTCCCTTTTTTGGTGGCATGTTGACCAAGTATCACTTTTATACCCTATATTGCATAGGGTGTATCTAAAAAATTAAGATGACACCACCCATGCTTACTTGGCATCAGGCCAACTCATATCCCTTCTTTGCCAAAACTCTGTTGAACAACTCTTTGAAAATCCTCTTGTGTCAAGGCCCATGAGCCCTAACCCATTACTGCACACGTGTGCATGCTGGCTGACTCACTAAAGCCCGCGTGTACCTAACAAAGCACAAAAAAAGGAAAGTTTCCGATGGAACAAAAATCTATGGGTCAGTTAACTGAAACTCCCGGCCATGCATGGCCAAGGGTTCGTCCAAAACCCTAACTCCTTCTAGCCTATAAAAGAAGGGGTAGGGGTACCATTTGGAGGAGGAAAAAATATAGCAAAGAAACTCTGCCCATTTACGTAATCCATTGTCCCAACCCTTTAGCCTTTCCTCATGCCAAAGGAGATTTAACGCAAAGTAGTTGAAGGACAGAAGAAGAGGAGCCCAGGATCAGGTTTAAGGAGCGGTGGCCGGTCTCAGCTTTGTTTGTAAGTTGATTGATTTTCAGTAATAAAAAGAATACTTTTCCCGTCCCAATGCATGAATTGTCTATGGTTTGGTTAATTTATGCTTGATTTCAAACCCTTGAGTAGAGAAGTAGCATGCATGCATAGTTGTTGTTTGTCTTGAGTGCAGGTCATTTGTGGAAGGAGCAACGCAAGCAGGTAATCGAAGAGAAATGGAGGATCTACATCGAATGCCGGTAATAAGGTTAGTGGTACTTTTCCATGCATTTACTATGAAAGAGGGGTTTAAATCTTGGGTTGTAGGTAAAACAATAGTTTCTTTTCGGTCAAAATCTACATGCAAGTCTGACCCTAGTTTGCTAGTCCGTAGGGTGCTTTTCCCAACAACAGAATTGGCGACCGTACTGGGGAGAATACTCTTTAGGGTTTCTGGATTTATTTGAGTTTTTGGGTAGTTTAAAGATTAGGTTCTCTTTTTTTTCTTTGCCTTTCTTTTTCTGTAAGGTCTGAGCTAGCAGGGAGTCTTGTTTTCCATACTAGCTTTCCCTGACTTTTGTTTGACTATAGTCTTTGGGAGGTACACGCGGCCTGCAAAAGTCCTGCACGCGTGTACTTGTGCCCTGTCTTCTTACATCCTGCATGTGAATGCTAGCTGTAGAGATAACAGTAGTGTGTAGGAATTTAGAGAACCTTAGAGGCAGTCCTCCTCTTCCCTGTTAGAATTTCACATTCTCAGGGGGTTTTCTGGAATCCTATCTGAGTCTTGCTGGTTCACAGTCCTATCTCAGATTGCATTTTTTCGCCTTATTATTTCTTACGTTATTTGTCTTTTTCTGTTAGAAAGAGCATCCTAGCCTTCAAGGGACCCTGGTTATCAATACCAGAGGCCTCTTCCTGGTCTGGACTGCCTGTTTTCATTTTTTTCCTTAGAATTTAGATATACACATGGCCTGTACAAGGTCAGCCCATGTGCACATGCTTTCTGTCTCTGTTCAGCATGCGTTTGAACGCGTGCTATTTTAGTGACAGTTGCGTGCTTGGACAAGCTAATTTTTGTTCAAGGTGGGGCAATCATCCCCTCCTTTGATGATAAGTATTCCTCTCAGGTGTTTGAGTCTAGGTTTGAACAGTCAGTAGGTTAGGTAATCTTACCCTTAGCCTGCGTTTTCTCAGTTAATAGTTGACAGAAAATAAAAAAAAAGAAATTTATGCTTTTTAGACAAGCATGAGAGTCTTTGTTTTTTTGTTTTTTATTGCCATTGTGTGATTCTTTACTCTGATTCTTTGCGATCTGTACTTTAAGCCAGAATTTGTTTTTCTTGGTTTTGTGCTTGTCGGTATTTTCCCTTTATTGTTTTACTAGCACTTAAATAAAAAATCTCTTTTCATTTTCTTCTTTGGTTGAAAAGTGTGTTTCTGCATCATTATCTAGGGAGAAGTCTTTTATTTCGTAAGTTTTTGTAGTGCATTTAGAGCATAAGTAGCTCGTAGTCGAGTGAAATTCCTTTAAGTTTGCTGTATAAAATCTTAGAAAAATTGAAAAGAAAAAGAAATATTTCCTTGTGAAGAGTTGTGGAAATTTTGCATTTACTAAAAGTCTTTTGTTTCCATATTTTTTCATTCGGTTTTTCTTTCATATTTACACATCATCAGTTTCACCCTCATACCCCTTGACGTAATAAAAATACATAAAAACAACGCTAATTTAAAACCTACTAGACTTTTTGTTTGCAGGGTTCACAAACTAGTTCAGGACTAGGGCCTTGGATTAGGTTGGAGAGGAAACTCTCCAAGGCCATTCAAAACCAAACATTAGAGTTTGTGATAGGGAGTGTCTAAGTATAGTTTCATGGAAGTTATCCGGGACCCCCCTCTAACATAGGGGATAAACACGAGGTCGCGTGCGGAAAGGTAGTGGAGATAACCCCTCCAAAGACGGACCAATCGTAGTGGAGAAGACATATCGAGGGCTTGTTTTGGGATTCCGTCGTTTTAATTTTCCACGGGGCTTCATGGGTCTCGAATCTATTCGAGGTCCTCAGTTGTGTTCTGGACCATTATCTCTCGATACCCTTGAAATTTTTGGGGCTTGATACCCTTCTCATTGTGGTCTATCCGACTTTCGACTGTACCCGCTTGGTGACTGTTCGCGTGCTGGCAACCTAGTTGCCAATCTTTTTAGGGACATACACAGGTGACTGCGGAGGTATACTGCGGTACCTAGGATAGACGTTGGGCCACGCTTTGCATATTATACCTGGAGGGTGCTTCTGTATTCGAGTTTCACTTGCACCAGTAAGTTGCTCTAGAGTTGGTTGTTGTAACTGTTCTTCCAAATAGTTTAGTGATTGCTTGTCTTATCTCTTAGGGGCTTCTTTTTAGTGTGTGTTACTTTTGAACGTGTAGAATACCTTAGCGTGTCTTGGATCTTCCCACACAGTGGAGGATCCCAAACTCCACCAGTCACGAAGGCTTCTTGGCCTGCCGACGGTTACACTGGAGCCACCCCCGCCACCATTAAGACAGAAGCTAGACCAACAAGGGTCTTTTGAAGCGAGCAGGTTACAAACCTTTGTTCCTGAACAAATCCTGGAGGAATCAACCGCCGATATTGGCTCGGTTGAATCCCCAACCTCTGATTTATTGGCACCATTTATTGTACCGATCCAATTTCATGAACACCAGTCAGTGCCTCACGCAGCTATGGAAACAAACACTATTACTTCTTCTGGGAATTCTTCCATTCCCACCACAGTTTCTACCACAGGAGAATCATATTCTAACTTACCATCATCGGTTTGATCCACCATGGTCTCGGCCACAACTACGTCACACAGTGGAACAAAATCGTCTATGGTGGCGGCCACAAGCCCCTTCACACCTAGTGCGACAAGTCCTCCGTTCTCATATGGTATGCCTAGTTCAGGTACAAGTCCTGCACTAACATACTCCACTTTGTAGTCTTTGGGTCTGGTGGCAGGGAGATCTAACGCTCCTATGCAAGGTCAAATTGGGGGAACTCCTGTCCCTATTAATGCTTTTCCTTATGCAGGAGGTCATATTCCTCCTTTGTCCCCTTCACTTGGTGGACTGCATCAACAGTCTGCCGGGCAACCTACACACACTAGTTTATTTGGAGCAGGGAGTCAAGGAACACCCATGCACAATATGTCGGTAGGTTCAACATTGTTTTCTTGGAACGAGACATTTGTTAACAACACTTTCTCATCAACCACTTTCCCATCTGGGGGGAATCCCATTTTTGGACAATCCACTCCTATGCAGGGTACTATTCCTGCTCTGGGGGCACATATAGCAGGACCTTGGAACTCAGGACAAGGATCCGTTTCCTCCTCTGGAATGTCATTCTGGGGTAATTCTTTCCACAGTCAATGGAACCCTGGACAGACTACTATGCCTCTCCCATCGGGACCAGCATGGGGTAATCCTTCCCAAAGTCCTTCGAACACGATGCATGCCGAACACCCTATGTCCTTTATGGGAAATCAGCAAATGATGTCTCCACAGATGCAAAATCCTTATGCTGGTCAAGGCCATGGTTTCTACCAGAATCCGGGCTAGTATCCAAACTTTTCCTGGCGACATGGTGCTAGTCAAACTCCAAGACCCTTTTTCCCAGGTTATTAGCAGCAACCCAAATTACCATTCTTAGTGACGTTACACTTGTCAGATTTGACAAGGCCGTTAAATGATCCTATTTGTCATGATCCACGTTGGCCTCCTATGCCAATGAAGTTGCCCTCGGACATTCCAAAGTTCGAGACCAAGCCTAATGAAGATCCAGGTGATCATGTGACTACCTTCCATCTTTGGTGTTCAATTAACTCATTGAAATATGACTCCGTACAGTTGCGATTGTTTCAACGTACTCTTATCGGGAGTGCTGCGAAATGGTACATCGAGCTCAATCGCTTAAGATACTCTTCTTTTGGTAAACTGGTGATGGCCTTCCTTAACCATTTCCAGTTACCTGTGAGATAGGACGTTGGCATAGAGCTTCTAGACAATTTTGAACAGACAACAGCGGACCATATATCTGATCATATCTGAGAGTGGAGACGTCGAAAGAGTCTAATCAAAGTACCAATCCCACTAGCATTCCTGCTTGAGTGGTTCCTTAAGTCTTTGATCCCTCAGTTATCCAAAGACGTTGCGACTTCCAGAGTTTCCTCTGAAGAAGATGCCATCATGAGGGCTCAATAGTTTGAGCTCATCTATTCTCAGTCTAGTTTATTATACAACATCTTGCCAGATGCGCCACATTCGATACTAGATAAAACTAGACAAAGAGTCAGACCACATGCTGATGGTATTGTTGGTTCAGCACAAACCAAGCCCGCTGAGCAATTGACAAAACAGTTGCAACAGTTATCCATACAAAACACAACGGCCAACCAAACTACTGCTTTGGTTTTTCCCCCTACCCAAACGTTAGATGTACACTCTGTGCAGTTGACTAACCCAAAGGCCACCCAACAGCCTGAAGGGAGGAAAAAACAATGAAAGAAGGGTAAGGGGGATAAACTACCCACTGATAATGCTGGCGGGGACACTACAGAAAAAAGGAAGGGGAGGTATCCGTGCAACTTGTGTGTGGAAGACCATCCGACCCATCTTTGTCATCGACTTGCAGAGGCCCAAAAGTTTGTCACACAGCAACAATAGGCAGTGTTGACTAATCCTTTTCAACATGGGCAAAATTTAACTCAAGCCTCTACAAGCATAGAAGGGGGCAGTCAAGAAACCTTCCCTCCTCCAAACAATACCTCATCTGCGAACGTATATATGGTTAGGGGTGATTCTTTCATAATGACTAGAGCGCACGACTATAGTAAACCAAGCGCTTCTGAGAAGGGTAAAGAAGATGATCTCCCATCTATTCCTCTACAGATCGAGAAGATGTTGGGAGAAACAATGACATGCATTCCAAAGGGTGCATTTACAAAAGATTCTCACAACCCAAACACAAGGGTCGCCCAGAATTACTCTATGGTGGAGGATTTATCACAAACCCCTTGTGCGATGTCTGCTTTGGAGGTCCTCCAAAGATGCCCTGCTAAGAGGAAAGCCTTGTTAACCACTTTGGGCTCTACTGAGACTTGTAATCTAGGTACCATCATGTTAGATACAACCGACTTAAAACCTTGTCTGCCTTACCATGTAGCGTTTCAGATAGTAGTGGCTCATCCCACGAAAAATTTTACACATAATATCTTTCGCACGGTGGTCGATGAGGGCGCATCAACATGCATTATGTCGTTAGCATGTGGGAGGGCCATTGGCCAACCCACTTTGTCTCCATCACCTACTCTCCTCACTGCTTTTGAAGGTCGTTCTTTCTGACCACATGGCATCATTCCTTCTTTCCCTGTGCAACTAGGAGAGAAGACCGTGTGTGTCAAAGTAGAGGTAGACGATGCTCACCTCAACTATAACCTCTTGTTAGGACAGAGTTGGACTTATGCTATGTAATCTGTGGTTGCTACAGTTTTCTGAGTCTTGTTGTTTCGACATGAAGGCTGGATAGTGACCATCGATCAATTGTCTTTCTCCAGACCTGACCTAGTTTTGGGGGCATCCACGGTCCCTATGATTGATAATCATCAACCAGGTGTCGTTAACGTAGGAGGTGGGTTGTGCCCATCCTTGATGGGTACCTTCGATTACCCACCTCCTCATGACAATGTCAAATTTATATCTAATCACCATAAGGTTGAGATTTTTCAAGTTTCATCGTTCCACACGACTTACTTTGAGGATCCTTGGATTCTTCCTTCCCCATCAGCCACGATGGATGAGACAGGGCACCCCGGCATGTCCATGCCCTTGTCGACTACTGAGATAGCATACTATTTAGTCCAACAAGCCTCATCTAACCCTGATCCGACTCTGGCACAAGAGTTGGATCCACTTCTAGAGCCTATTTGGGCTTAGGGTTCTCTCGCTAACGTCGATTCATTAGACTTAGTCTTTCCTTCTGAAGAAGCAGTAATCGAAGCAATGACTAGTCTGGACAAACCTTGGGAATATCTTCACCACAGATCATATTTCCTCCCAGAGTTAAGCCGAATCGAGGCAGGAGAATTCACTGTTACCATGACGGGAGATCAGCCATGTCCTATAAATCTCTTAGCTACACAGGAAATTTATGCTGAGGGAAATATGGTGACTATCGCTGAAACTATACCCATCAACATCTCCCAAAACACTCGCTTCGTGGAGAATGTCTTCGTCGGAGAGGATTGTTCACCCGAAGAGATTCAAATTTACATGGATCTTTTCAAAGAATTCCGCGACGTTTTTGCCTGGTCTTATGAGGAAACGCCAGGTATAGATCCAAAAATATTTGAACATGAAATCACAACGTATCCTGATGCCAAGCCTGTTCGACAAAAACTTCATCCAATCAATCCTAAGAAAGCAGTAGCAATCAAGATTGAGGTTCAGAAATTGCTCAAGGCAGGTTTTATTTATCCTATCCATTTGACTCAATGGGTGTCAAACCCTGTGACGGTCAATAAAAAACAAGGCATGATTCATGTGTGTACTGATTTCCGTGATTTGAACAAGGCAAGTCCCAAAGATAATTTTCCAACACCATTCATTGACCAGATCATTGATGAATGTGCCGGTTGTGAAGCCTTTTCGTTCATGGATGGTTTTTCTGGATATAATAAACTCCAAATCAAACCTGAAGACCAACACAAAACGACATTCATTTGTCCATGGGGTACATTCGCATATCATAAGATGCCTTTTGGCCTTAAAAATGCTGGAGCCACATTCCAGCGGGCCATGTCTTTTGCGTTTCATGACCTCAAGCATATAGTTGAGGCCTATCTAGATGATTTAGCATCACGCTCTCGCAAGCGAACGGATCATCCCATGCACCTTAGACTAATCTTCAAACGCTGTTGCTACTTCAAGATTCTCTTGAATCCAAACAAGAACAGGGATCAGAGTCAATCCTCTTAAGGTGGAGGCAATAATCCAGTTGCCCCCCCCCACACAATCTTACAACTTCAGAGTCTACAAGGCAAGGTGAACTTCTTACGACGCTTCAACGCCAACTATGATGAAATCACCAAGGGCTTTATGTGTTTATTAAAGAAATACGTTCCTTTTTTCTGGGACAAAGACGCTCAACGCTCTTTCATTGCATTAAAACATGCCCTCACAACCGCACCTCTGCTACGACCACCTAACTATAACAAAGATTTCTTATTATATCTGGCTGCTGCAGAGTCAACCATAGGCATGGTTTTAGTTCAGGAAGATGATTCGTTTTCAGAATACGTGACCTATTACCTGAGCCGAGGCCTCGTAGGACCATAACTCAATTATTCTCATATCGAAAAACTTGCGGTTGCAGCAGTTCATGCTGTTCAACGATTCCGTCACTATGTTCTATTTCACAAGACCACCATCATTGTTGTCGTGAATCCATTCCAGTACATGTTGACACAACGAGTGATAGGAGGAAAAATCAATATATGGGTAGTTATCCTCCAAGAATTTGACTTAGACTTTGTTTCAACAAAGTCCAAGAAGTCATTGGTCTTTGCAGAGCTTATTTCGGAACTTTCGATTGAGTCAGGTGACGTTGTGCCTGAGGAATTGCCTATCCGGGGGGATATGTTTTTGATTACATCTTTAGAACCCTGGTATGGAGATATACTTATCTATCTCCAGACTTTGAAGTGCCCCACCTCTGCCTCTCGTGACGAGCATCGACGGATATGCCATCAGGCTAAGAATTATCTCATACTCGATGATACGCTATATCGGAGAGGTGTAGACTGCATCTTGCGTCGATGTCTCACTCATGAGGAGGCCATTATAGTGCTCAATGATTTCCATACTGGAGCTTGTGGCGGTCATTTATCTGGGTTGGCAACAACCCAAAATATTCTACGAGCAGGTTACTTCTGGCCCACACTTATAAAGGATTGCATCGAATCGGTCAAGAAGTGCCATTCGTTCCAAATCTTCTCTCGGAAGATGAGGGCACATCCAGCTCCTATGTTTCCTGTCATCACAGTTGGTCCCTTCACTAAGTGGGGGATTGATTACACTACATGCAAGCCCTCATCAGCATGGGGGCATCGCTATATCATCGTATTTGTCGACTACTTCACTAAGTGGGTCGAAGCTATGCCAACATTTAAAGATGATGGAGAGACTGCAACTCTCTTCTTATTCAACCAGATCATAGCAAGGTTCGACGTCCTGAGAGATATTGTCACTGACCATGGCAGTCACATTCAGAACCAAATGATGACCGAATTAACATCAAAGCTTGGGTTACGGCAGGAACATTCATCACCTTCCTACCCCCAAGCCAATGGGCAGGTGGAAGCTATAAACAAAACTCTTAAGATGATTCTACAACGAACTATCAACTCAGCCAAGTCAAATTGGCATTTGATGTTATACTCGGCATTATGGGCTTATCAAACATCTGTTCAGACTGCAACTGGTTTCTCACCTTTTCAACTCATTTACGGGCTGGAGGCATTCTTGCCCATCGAATGTCAAATCCCATCTCTAAAATTGGTAGTACAGTTATTGCCAGACACTTCTCCGCTTGAAGAACGATTAGTATACCTTGAGCAACTTGATGAGAAACATCGCGATGTAGCCCTGGCCAACGAGGCTCACAAACATAAGGTCAAGTGTCAATATGATAGGTCCGTCCATCCTCGTATTTTCTCTGAACGTGACCTTGTCCTGGTCTATGACCAAGACAAGGACCCCCTGGGGGCATGAAAGTTTAAACCCATGTGGTTCAGACCCTTCCTTATCAAAGAGGTATTAAAAAAGGGTGCTTATCATTTGGTTGATTTTGAAGGGAATGCTTTGGCGGAGCCTAGAAATGGGCTCTACCTTAAGAAGTATTAGTCATAGATAGGTCATTGTGGGTAACTTTTTGTAACATATGTATAGTCTTTGTACTATTAATTTTTAAGTTTCTTTTAAAAGTGTTATGGACGTGTCATTGATGTTATCTTTTGTCAATATGGAAGATATCAAGTAAGTCCAAGGTGTTTGTTGGGTATGCAGATGGTGCTAGTCAACACATGCGGAGGCTTGCCTCCGCAACTTGGGTAATCTTTACACCTCAGGGTCAGTTGTTATCTTCCAGAGGTATATGCTTAGGTGACACCACAAATAATGTCGCCAAGTGTAGTGTAGTTATTGAGTTTCTTCGTGACACCTTGTCATTGGGTATCTCTCATCTCCAGGTTTATCTCGACGCTCAACTGGTTGTGTCGCAGCTAAACAGAGTATACCGAGTTCATGATCCAAGTTTACACTGACAATTCCTTACGGTAAGTCTCTTAGAATGAAACTTTGATTATATTACATATTTTCATGTTCCTAGGAGATTAAACCAAATTATAGATACTCTAGCTAATCAAATTTTAGAATGGCATCTCGCCCACATATAAAAAGAACATGGACATAAACATGTAAATACATTTTTGCACGCAGAATCCATACGACACAAAATGATAAAAACCATATATAAACATCATAAAATACTCAGAGTACATAGATGGACGCAAGTGCCTCAAAAATGGGAATAGTAACGAGTCATTGGGCTTATGCCCTCAAAAAATATATACAAGTAGGTGCTCGTGGAAAATAAAAAAGTCTAAGTCTATTCAGGGCCTATGGGCCTTGTTATAATCATCCACAACACGGGCTAAATGTCTAAACAATCAGACCCATGTCCGAGGTGCCCCCACAACATGAGGCTGCATGGATGGCGGTAGGTCCTCTATCTCTGCCATTGGGACTGTGTGAGTGAGCACAGTGAAGTTCCTCTCAATTCGCCTAAGGACCCTCTCGGCCTCTCCGGCTGGGAGGTTCCCTACTACTACTGCTCCCCCAGCGGCGAAAGCCACGGATTTTGGCCGTGGACGATGCCTATTTTGTGCATAGTCGGTAGGTCGCACGGGTCCCACATCTACATGCAACAAATGTTTACCCGTCAAATACTCTGGCATACAAAAAAATGATATATATAACAAAAAGACATAAAAATTACATATGCCAACAAAAAAACTACAAAGGTGGAGACTTACCCATCTCCCCTCGCTCCTCACCAGGAGGCACGAGTATCTCAGGATCTCTAGAGAAATCTATCCCTGCATACGGGTAGTCCTCAATAACAGAGATCTATTGTGACAACCAAGCAAAGAAATCATCGTCGAAGGACTCAACGGTCCTTCCACCACCCTGGCGTGGTAGTAACACTGCCCATCTACACACTGCAGGGAAAGAGGCCTGATGTCCTCGTACCACAACCCGAGGACTGAAACTCGAAACTCTCTCAAAAAAGAATGAACACAAGATGGTCCTGAACCCGAAGTTCCTCTGTGTCTGTTGTCGGTAATATGTCAATTGCCTCTTCATGCACTCGAGCAATGTGGTACTCCAGTCAAAAATTTTTGCATTCATACACTGGATAGCACAGTTCATCTGTGCGCACGAAGCCTGATGGACGGCTGCTGAGCTGGTAATCCACCCAATCAGTAACAATATAGTCTGCAGCACTAACTTGGTAATCTTGCTAATGGGTACCTGGGAGCCCGCACGTTCGGTCCCAGCCTCACAGTGCTCAGCTATCAATTCCGAGATCTTACTCGGCCCCGCAGGAAAAGTCTAGAAATTGACTGGTTTCCCTCTCCTTGAGAGGCCAGTCAGAAAGTAAATATCCTCGGTGGTGGGCACCGGTGATTTCTCCTCTAGCATAAATGCCTCTGCATCAGGATACTAGTAGTCAATCAAGGCATTCAGTAGCCTTGGTTGTGCGCACATAAATGGACATAGAAATAATTTGAGTAAATGGCATTGCATTAACATGGCCACAACATTCGGATCTGCAGCAACCAACTCAATGATTGCCTCATGCTCCCTTTCCCTCCATTGGACATACATCCTGCCAACACAACAAGGTAAAGGAGGGTCAGTACTTTCTTTTAGTTTTCTTTTTCATCATAAAGGGGGGGTACACGCGGGCTGTAGAGGTGACAATCGTGTGTACACGCGGGCAAACTTTAATCTGCCCGAGTGTACATGCGGCCTGTCCAGAGACAGCCCACGTGTACCTAGGGCCGAACTTTTCAACAGAGTCTCCTTTTATGCTTTTTCAGACTCTCTAAATATGAAAAACCACTGAGCTTACCTTCTCTGGGCTCGTTAAACTTACATCGAAGGATGTTACCATTGTGTGTTCTATCAACCACATTTGTATACCTTATCCACTAGCCTTGTGACAATTTGCTTCTGCATCTTAACACCTTTGGTTGCCGGAGGATTTTCCCCGAGTATCATTTTACCAGAACATTAGTCTTGTCCTTGTGCCTTGATCTTGTAAGTTTGCAGTACTCATTCCTCCATTGTAACGTAATATTCCTTTATTCTTTTTCAAAAATTATCAAAAAGAACAAAAAAAATCAAATATACCCCAAAAAGAGGATGGGAAAAGTATTTTCTTTATTGGCAGCATAATGAGTCACCCTTGGATAAAGCACATCTGTCCGTTTGATCATCAGACTATGGGATGTAGTATGAACTTAGGAATCTTTTCTCGCTATATAGAGTTGTGTCCTCCACCGTTTGGTTACTCTTCCAAACATATGGAGATTTTGCGTTGCCTCCTGCTTCGTAGACTTATGATTAACATATATGTTGCTTGAGTCTTATCACTTGTCGTGCTATCGTCCAAGGGAAGCTTGTCACTAAGCCTGAGTTGACCCCTCTGCAATATGTCTCTTGTCCGCATACTCAGCCATCCTGAATGTCCAATCAAGTCCTTGTTCGAAATCACTGAAGCCTTCAGTCCGATCATCACGATTATCAAGTCCATAACCGATGAGCCGTCGAAGACCTCGGGGTAGTGCAGTCGTACACTCATATTACACTCCTACTTGAGTTTTAGAAGATTTTGAAGTTGTTGCTCAAGATCTGAAGTACAACCATCAGGTCGAATCAACTTCTGGAAGATGAATATTCTATATGTATATCTTTCTGATTTCGAGATGTAGCTCCATTGTGTATTATTCGCGGCTACACTTTATAGTTATTTGACATGGATCTACAGTGTATTTGATTGGTAGACATGGTCCTATTTTATCTCGAGCATGGGTTTGCCCGCCTCCGTGAGACATTTTTTATTTTGCAGACGACACCTCCTGGTTCCTGATCCTTGAGCTCAATCGTTTGGCACATCAGTAAAGATTGGTAATGTATTTCGACCATCAGATGCTCTTCTGACCTCACACATTAGGGGGCATCTGTTATAACCCTAAATTGCACCACACACGCTTACCTGGCATTAGGCCAACTCATATCCTTTCTTTTCCAAAACTCTGTTGAATAGCTCTTTAAAAATCCTCTTGTGTCAAGGCCCACGAGCCCTAACCCATTACTGCACGTGTGTGCAAGATGGTTGACTCACTATAGCCTGCGTGTACCTAACAAAGCACGAAAAAAGGAAAGCTTTCGACAGAACAAAAAGCTATGGGTCAGTTAACTAAAACTCCCGGCCATGCATGGATGAGGGTTCATCCAAAACCCTAGCTCCTTCTAGCCTATAAAAGAAGGGCTACGGGTACCATTTGGAGGAGGAAAAAATATAGAGAAGAAACTCTGCCCATTTACGTAATCCATTGTCCCAACCCTTTATCCTTTCCTCATGCCAAAGGAGATTTTACGCAAAGCAGTTGAAGGACAGAAGAAGAGGAGCCCAGGATCAGGTTCAAGGAGCGGTGGCCGATCTCAGCTTTGTTTGTAAGTTGATTCATTTTCAGTAATAAAAAGAATACTTTTCCCATCCCAATGCATGAATTGTCTATGGTTTGGTTAATTTATGCTTGATTTATAACCCTTGAGTAGAGAAGTAGCATGCATGCATAGTTGTTGTTTGTCTTGAGTGCAGGTCATTTGTGAAAGGAGCAGTGCAAGTAGGTAATCGAAGAGAAATGGAGGATCTACATCGAATGTCGGTAATAAGATTAGTGGTCATTTTCCATGAATTTACTGTGAAAGAGGGGTTTAAATCTTGGGTTGTAGGTAAAAAAGTAGTTTCTTTTCGGTCAAAATCTGCATGCAATTCTGACCCTAGTTTTCTAGTCCGTAGGATGTTTTTCCGAACAACATAATTGGCGACCGTACTGGGGAGAATACTCTTTAGGGTTTCTAGATTTATTTGAGTTTTTGGGTAGTTTAAAGATTAGGTTCTCTGCTTTTTCTTTGCTTGTCTTTTTTTGTAAGGTCTGAGCTAGCAGGGAGTCTGGTTTTCCATACCATCTTTCCCTGACTTTTGCTTGACTATAGTCTTTGGGACACATAGAGGTACACACGGCCTGCAGAAGTCCTGCACATGTGTACCCGTGCCCTATCTTCTTACAACCCACGTGTGAACGCTAGTTGTAGAGATAACAGTAGCATGTAGGAATTCAGAGAACCTTAGAGGCAGTCCTCCTCTTCCCTGTCATAATTTCACATTCTCAGGGGGTTTTCTGGAAACCTGTCTGAGTCTTGCTGGTTCATAGTCCTATCTCAGATTGCCTTTTTTCTCCTTATTATTCCTTACGTTATTTGTCTTTTTCTGTTAGAAAGAGCATCCTAGCCTTCAAGGGACCCTGGTTATCAATACCAGAGGCCTCTTCTTGGTCTGGACTGCCTGTTTTTATTTTTTATCTTAGAATTTAGATATACACACGGCCTGTATAAGGTTAGCCCGCATGCACATGCTTTCTGTCTCTGTTCAGCATGCGTTTGCACACGTGCTGTTTTAGTGACAGTCACATGCTTGGACATGCTAGTTTTTGTTTAAGGTGGGGCAGTCATCCCCTCATTTGATGAGAAGTATTCCTCTCTGGTGTTTGAGTCTAGGTTTGAACAGTCAGTAGGTTAGGTCATCTTACCCTTAGCCTGCGTTTTCTCAGTTAATAGTTGACAGAAAAAAAAAAAAAAAATTATGTTTTTTAGACAAGCGTGAGAGTCTTTGGTTTTTTGTTTTTTATTGCCATTTTGTGTTTCTTTATGCTGGATCTTTGCAATCTGTGCTTTAAGTTAGAATTTTTTTTTCTTGGTTTTGTGGTTGTCAGTATTTTCCCTTTGTTTCTTTTCTCGCACCTAAATAAAAAAAAAAATCCCTGTTCATTTTCTTCTTTGGTTGAAGAGTGTGTTTCTGCATCATTAGCTAGGGAGAAGTCTTTTATTTCGTAAATTTTTGCAGTGCATTTAGAGAATAAGTAGCTCATAGTCGAGCGAAATTCCTTTAAGTTTGCTATATAAAATCCTAGAAAAATTGAAAAGAAAAAGAAATATTTCTTTGTGAAGAGTTGTGGAAATTTTGCATTTAGTAAAAGTCTTTTGTTTCCATCTTTTTTCATTCGTTTTTTCTTTCATCTTTACACATCATCAGTTTCACCCTCATACCCCTTGATGTAAGAAAAATCCATAAAGGCAACGCTAATTTAAAATCTACTAGACTTTTTGTTTGTAGGGTTTACAAACTAGTTCAGGACTAGGGCCTTGGATTAGGTTGGAGAGGAAACTCTCCAAGGCCATTCAAAACCAAACATTAGAATCTACGATAGGGAGTGTCTAGGTCCAGTTTCATGGAATTTATCTGGGACCCCCGTCTAACACAGGGGATAAACATGAGGTCGCGTGCGGAAAGGTAGCGGAGATAACCCCTCCAAAGTCGGACCAATCGTAGTGGAGAACACATATCGAGGGCTTGTTTTGGGATTCCGTCGTTTGCATTTGCCACGGGGCTTCGTGGGTCTCAAATCCGTTAAAGGTCCTCAGTTGTCTTCCAGACCATTTTCTCTCGATACCCTTGACACGTTTCGGGCTTGATACCCTGCTCATTGTGGTTTACCCGACTTTTGACTGTACCCGCCTAGTGACTGTTCGTGTGCTGGCAGCCTAGTTGTCAATCTATTTAGGGACATACATGTGTGACTGTGGGGGTATACCATGGTACCTAGGACAGACATCGGGCCACACTTTGCAGAGTATACCCGGAGGGTGCTTCCGTATTCGATTTGCACTTGCACCAGTAAGTTGCTCTAGTGTTGGTTGTTGTAACTGTTCTTCCGAATAGTTTAGTGATTGCTTGTCTTATCTCTTAGGGGCTTCTTTTTAGTGTGTGTTACTTTTGAACGTGTAGAATACCTTAGCGTGTCTTGGATGTTCTCACATAGTGGAGGATCCCGAGCTCCGTTGGTCATGAAGGCTTCTTGGCCTACCGTCGGTTACACTGGAGCCACCCCCGTCGCCATTAAGGCGAAAGCTAGACCAACAAGGGTCTTTTGAAGCGAGCGGGTTACAAACCTTTGTGCCCGAACAACTCCCAGAGGAATCAACCGCCAATATTGGCTCAGTTGAAACCCCAACCACTGATTTCTTGGCACCGTTTATTGTACCGATCCAATTTCACGAACACCAGTCAGTGCCTCACGCAGCTATGGAAACAAATGCTGTTACTTCTTCTGGGAATTCTTCCATTCCCACCACAGTTCCTACCACAGGAGAATCATCTCCTAACATACCGTCATCGGTCCGAGCCACCATGGTCTCGGCCGCAACTACCTCGCACAGTGGACCGAACCCATCTATGGTGGTGGAAACAAACCCCTTCACACCTAGTGCGACAGGCCCTCCGTTCTCATATGGTATGCCTAGTTTGGGTACAAGTCCTGCACTAACCTACTCCACTTTACAGACTTTGGGTCTGGGGGCAGAGAGATCTAACGCTCCTCTGCAAGGTCAACTTGGGGGCACTCCTATCCCTTTTAATGCCTTTCCTTACGCAGGAGTTCATATTCCTCCTTCGTCCCCTTCACTTGGTGGACCGCATAAGCAGTCCGCCGGGCTGCCTACACAAACTAGTTTATTTGGAGTAGGGATTCAAGGAACACCCGCACACAGTATGCCGGTAGGTTTGATACCATTTTCTTGGAACGGGACGTTTGGTAAAAACACTTTCTCATCAACCGCTTTCCCATCTGGGGACAATCCCATTTTTGGACAATCCACTCCTATGCAGGGTACTATTCCTACTCCGAGGGCACATATAGCAGGACCTTGGAATTCAGGACAAGGATTCGTTCCCTCCTCTGGAATTTCGTTCTTAGGTAATTATTTCCATAGTCAATGGAACCCTGGAAAGACTACTATTCCTCTCCCATCGGGACCAGCATGGGGTAATCCTTCCCAAAGTCCTTTGAACACGATGCATGCCCAACACCCTATGTCCTTTATGGGAAATCAACCAATGATGTCTCCACAGATGCAAAATCTTTATGCTGGTCAGGGCCATGGTTTCTACTAGAATCCGGGCCAACAACCAAACTTTTCTTGGCAATCTGGTGCCAGTCAAACTCCAGGACCCTTTTTCCCAGGTTATCAGCAACAACCCAAATTACTATTCCTGGTGACGTTAAACTTGTCAGATTTGACAAGGTTGTTAAATGATCCTATTTGTCACGATCCACGTTGGCCTCCTATGCCAACGAAGTTTCCTTCAGACATTCCAAAGTTCGAGGCCAAGCCTAATGAAGATCTAGGTGATCATGTGACTACCTTCCATCTTTGGTGTTCATCTAACTCATTGAAATATGACTCCGTACAGTTGCGATTGTTTCAACGTACTCTTATCGGGAGTGCTATGAAATGGTACATCAAGCTCGATTGCTCAAGATACTCTTCTTTTGGTGAAATGGCGATGGCCTTCCTTAACCATTTCAAGTTACCTGTGAGATACGACGCTGGCACAAAGCTGCTCGCCAATTTTGAACAGACAACAACGGACCATATCTCTGATCATATTCGAGAGTGGAGACGCTGGAAGAGTCTAATCAAAGTACCAGTCCCACCAGTATTCCTGCTTGAGTGGTTCCTTAAGTATTTGGTCCCTCAGTTATCCAAAGACGTTGCGACTTCTGGATTTTTCTCCGAAGAAGATGCCATCATGAGGGCTCAACAGTTTGAGCTCATATATTCTCAGTCTGGTTTATTATACAACATCTTGCTAGATGTGCCACATTTGATGCTGGATAAAACTAGATAGAGAGTCAGACCACATGCCGATTGTATTGTTGGTTCAGCACAAACCAAGCCCGCTAAGAAATTGACAAAACAGTTGGAACAGTTATCCATACAACACACAGTGGCCAGCCAAACTACTTCTTTGGTTGTTCCCCCTAGCCAAATGTTAGACGTACACTCCGTGCAGTCGACTAACCCAAAGGCCACCCAACAGCCTGAAGGGAAGAAAAAACAACTAAGGAAGGGTAAGGGGGATAAAAACCCACTGATAATGTTGGCGGGGACACTACAGAAAAACGGAAGGCGAGGTATCTGTGCAACTTGCGTGTGGAAGAACACCTGACCCATCTTTGTCCTCAACTTGTAGAGGCCCAAAAATTTGTCACACAACAACAACAGGCAGTGTTGACTAATCCTTTTCAACATGGGAAAAATTTAACTCAAGCCTCTACAAGCACAGAAGGGGGTAGCCAAGAAACCTGCCCTCCTCCAAACAATCCCTCATCTGCGAACGTATATATGGTTAGGGGTGATGCTTTCATAACGACTAGAGCACATGACTATAGTAAGCCAAGCGCTTCTGAGAAGGGTAAAGAAGTTGATCTCCCATCTCTTCCTCTACAGATCGAGAAGACATTGGGAGAAACAATGACACACATTCCAAAGGGTGCATTTAAAAAATATTCTCACAACCCAAACGCAAGGGCTGCCCAGAATTACTCTATGGTGGAGGATTTATCACAAACCCCTTGTGCAATGTCTGCTTTGGAGGTCCTCCAAAGCTTCCCTGCTCAGAGGAAAGCCTTGTTAACCACTTTGGGCTCTACTGATACTTGTAATCTGGGTACCATAATGTTATATACAACTGACTTAAAACCTCGTCTGCCTTACCACGTAGCGTTTCAGATGGTAGTGGCTCATCCCACGAAAATTTTTATGTGGAATATCCTCCACACGGTGGTCGATGAGGGCACATCAACATGTGTTATGTCATTAGCATGTTGGAGGGCCATTGGCTAGCCCGCTTTGTCTCCATCACCTACTCTCCTGACTGCTTTTGACGGTCGTTCTTTCCGACCACATGGCATTGTTCCTTCTTTCCCTGTGCTGCTAGGAGGGAAGACCGTGTGTGTCGATGTAGAGGTAGTCGATCCTCCCCTTGACTATAACCTCTTGTTAGGACGGATTTGGACTTATGCTATGCAAGCTATGGTTGTTATAGTTTTCCGAGTCTTTTTGTTTCCACACGAAGGCCGGATAGTGACCATCGATCAATTGTCTTTCTCCAGATCTGACCCAGTTTTTGGGGCATCCACGGTCCCTATGATTGATAATCCTCAATCATGTGTCGTTAACGTAGGTGTTGGGTTATGTCCATCCTTGATGGGTACCTTTGATTACCCACCTCCTCATGACAATGTCAAATTTATATCTAATCACCATAAGGTTGAGATTTTTCAAGTTTCGTCATTCTGCACAACTTACTTTGAGGATCCTTGGATTATTCCTTCCCCATCAGCCACGATGGATGAGACAGGGCACCTCGGCATGTCCATGCCATTTTCGGCCGCTGAGGTAGCGTACTCTTTAGTCCAACAAGCCTCAGCTAACCCTGATCTGACTCTGGCACAAGAGTTGGATCCACTTCTAGAGCCTATTTGGGCTCAGGGTTCTCTCGCTAACGTCGATTCATTAGACTTAGTCTTGCCTTCTGATGAACTAGTAATCAAAGCAATGACTAGTCTGGACAAACCTTGGGAAGATCTTCATCACAGATCATATTTCCTCCCAGAGTTAAGCTGAATTGAGGCAGGAGAATTCACTGTTACCATGACAGGAGATTAGCCATGTCCTATTAATCTCTTAGCTACACAGGAAATTTATGCTGAGGGAAATATGGTGAATATCGCTGAAACTATACCCATCAACATCTCCCAAAACCCTGGCATCATGGAGAATGTCTTCGTCAGAGAAGATTGTTCCCTCGAAGAAATTCAAATTTACACGGATCTTTTCAAAGAATTCCACGACGTTTTTGCCTGGTCTTATGAGGAAATGCCAGGTATAGATCCAAAAATAGTTGAACATGAAATCAAAATGTATCCTGATGCCAAGCCTGTTCGATAAAAACTTCATCCAGTCAATCCTAAGAAAGTAGCAACCATCAAGATTGAGGTTGAGAAATTGCTCAAGGCAGGTTTTATTTATCCTATCCATTTGACTCAATGGGTGTCAAACCCTGTGCTAGTCAATATAAAACAAGGCACGATTCATGTATGTACCAATTTCCGTGATTTGAACAAGGTATGTCCCAAAGATAATTTTCCAACACCATTCATTGACCAGATCATTGATGAATGTGCCGGTTGTGAAGCCTTTTCGTTCATGGATGGTTTTTTTGGATATAATCAAATCCAAATCAAAACTGAAGACCAACACAAAACGACATTCATTTGTCCGTGGGGTACATTTGCATATCGTAAGATGCCTTTTGGCCTTAAAAATTCTAGAGCCACATTCCAGCGGGCCATGTATTTTGCATTTCATGACCTCAATCATATAGTTGAGGCCTATCTAGATGATTTAACATCACACTCTCGCAAGCGAATGGATCATCCCACGCACCTCACACTAATCTTCGAACGTTGTCACTACTTTAGGATTCGCTTGAATCCAAACAAGTGCTGGTTCTGTGTAACGTTAGGACGTTTGTTAAGTTTCATCATATCAACAACAGGGATCATGGTCGATCCTCTTAAGGTGGAGGCAATAATCCAGTTGCCCCCCCCCACACACAATCTTACAACTTCAGAGTCTACAAGGCAAGGCGAACTTATTACAACGCTTCATCACCAACTATGCCAAAATCACCAAGGGATTTATGCGTTTACTAAAGAAAGGCATTCCTTTTTTCAGGGACGAAGATGCTCAACGCTCTTTTTACGCATTAAAACACGCCCTCACAACCGCACCTCTGCTACGACCACCTAACTATAACAAAGATTTCTTATTATATCTGGCTACCGCAGAGTCAACCATAGGCATGGTTTTAGTTTAGGAAGATGATTCGTTTTCAGAATACGTGATCTATTCCTGAGCTGAGGCTTCGTAGGACCAGAACTCAATTACTCTCATATCGAAAAACTTGCGTTGGTAGCAGTTCATGCTATTCAACGGTTCCATCACTATGTTTTGTTTTGCAAGACCACCGTCATTGTTCTCATGAATCCATTCCAGTACATGTTGACACGACGAGTGATAGGTGGAAAAATCAGTAGATGGATAGTTATCCTCCAAGAATTTGACTTAGACTTTGTTTCAGCAAAGTCCAAGAAGTCATTGGTCTTCGTAGAGCTTATTTCGGAACTTCTGGTTGAGTCAGGTGACGTTGTGCCTGTAGAATCACCTATCCAAGGGGATATGTTTTTGATTTCATCTTTAGACCCCTGGTACAGAGATATACTTATCTATCTCTAGACTTTGAAGTGCCCAACCTCTGCTTCTCGTGACGAGCGTTGGCGGATATGCCATCAGGATAAGAATTATCTCATACTCGATAATACGTTGTATCGGAGAGGTGTAGACTACATCTTCCATCGATGTCTCACTCATGAGGAGGCCATCATAGTGCTTAACGATTGCCATACTGGAGCTTGTGGTGGTCATTTATCTGGGTTGGCAACAACCCAAAAGATTCTACAAGCAGGTTACTTCTAGCCCACACTTATCAAAGATTGTATCGAATCAGTCAAGAAATGCCATCTGTGCCAAATATTCTATCGGAAGATGAGGGCACATCCAGCTCCTATGTTTCCTGTCATCACAGTTGGCCCCTTCACTAAGTGGGGGATTGACTACACTACATGCAAGCCCCCGTCAGTAAGGGGGCATCGCTATATATATATATTTTATGTCAACTATTAACTGAGAAAACGCAGGCTAAGGGTAAGATGACCTAACCTACTGACTATTCAAACCTAGACTCAAACACCTGAGAGGAATACTTCTCATCAAAGGAGGGGATGACTGCCCCACCTTGAACAAAAAGTAGCATGTCCAAGCACACAACTGTCACTAAAACAGCACGCGTGCAAACGAATGCTGAACAGAGACAGAAAGCATGTGCATGCGGGCTGACCTTGTACAGGCCACGTGTATATCTAAATTCTAAGGAAAAAAATGAAAAAAGGCATTCCAGACCATGAAGAGGCCTCTAGTATTGATAACCAGGGACCCTTGAAGGCTAGGATGCTCTTTCTAACAGAAAAGGACAAATAACGTAAGGAATAATAAGGAAAAAAAAGGCAATCTAAGATAGGACTGTGAACCAGCAAGACTCAGATAGGATTCCAGAAAACCCCCTGAGAATGTGAAATTATGACAGAGAAGAGGAGGATTGCCTCTAAGGTTCTCTGAATTCCTACACGCTACTATTATCTCTACAGCTAGCATTCACACGCGGGCTGTAAGAATATAGGGCATGGGTACATGCATGCAGGACTTTTGCAAGCCGCATGTACCTCTGTGTGTCCTGAAGACTATATTCAAGCAAAAGTCAGGGAAAGATGGTATGAAAAACCAAACTCTCTGCTAGCTCAGACCTTACAGAAAAAGACCGACAAAGAAAAAACTGAGAACCTAATCTTTAAACTACCCAAAAACTCAAATAAATCTAGAAACCCTAAAGAGTATTCTCCCTAGTACGGTCACCAATTCTGTTGTTGGGAAAAACACCCTACGGACTAGCAAACTAGGGTCAAACTTGCATGCAGATTTTGACCAAAAAGAAACTACTTTTTTAGCAACAGCCCAACATTTAAACCCCTCTTTCATAGTAAATGCATGGAAAAGGACCACTAACCTTATTACCGACATTCAATGTAGATCCTCCATTTCTCTTCGATTACCTGCTTGTGCTTCTCCTTCCATAGATGACCTGCACTCAAGACAAACAACAACTATGCATGCATGCTACTTCTCTAATCAAGGGTTAGAAATCAAGCATAAATTAACCAAACCATAGACAATTCATGCATTGGGATGGGAAAAGTATTATTTTTATTACTGAAAATGAATCAACTTACAAACAAACATGAGACCATCCACCGCTCCTTGAACTTACTGATTTCCGTGATTTGAACAAGGCATGTCCCAAAGATAATTTTCCAACACCATTCATTGACCAGATCATTGATGAATGTGCCGGTTGTGAAGACTTTTCGTTCATGGATGGTTTTTCGGGATATAATCAAATCCAAATCAAACCTGAAGACTAACACAAAATGACATTCATTTGTCCGTGGGGTACATTCGCATATCGTAAGATGCCTTTTGGCCTTAAAAATGATGGAGCCACATTCTAGTGGGCCATGTCTTTTGTGTTTCATGACCTCAAGCATATAGTTGAGGCCTATCTAGATGATTTAGCATCATGCTCTCGCAAGCGAATGGATCATCCCACGCACCTCAGACTAATCTTCGAATGCTGTCGCTACTTCAGGATTCGCTTGAATCCAAACAAGTGTAGCTTCTATGTAACGTCAAGACATTTGTTAGGTTTCATCGTATCAACAACAGGGATCATGGTTGATCCTTTTAAGGTGGAGGCAATAATCCAGTTGCCCCCCCCACGCACAATCTTACAACTTCAAAGTCTACAAGGCAAGGGGAACTTCTTACGACGCTTCATCGCCAACTATGCCGAAATCACCAAGGGCTTTATGCATTTACTAAAGAAGGACATTCCTTTTTTCTGGGATGAAGCCGCTCAATTCTCTTTAGACGCATTAAAACACGCCCTCACAACCGCACCTCTGCTACGGCCACCTAAATATAACAAATATTTCTTATTATATCTGGCTGCCGCAGAGTCAACCATAGGCATGGTTTTAGTTCAGGAAGACAATTTGTTTTCAGAATACGTGATCTATTACCTGAGCCGAGGTCTTGTAGGACCGGAACTCAATTATTCTCATATCGAAAAAATTGCGTTGGCAACAGTTCATGCTGTTCAACGGTTCCGCCACTATGTTCTGTTTCGCAAGACCATCGTCATTGTTGTCATAAAACCATTCCAGTACATGTTGACACGATGAGTGATAGGCAAAAAAATCAGTAGATGTATAGTTATCCTCCAAGAATTTGACTTAGACTTCGTTTCAGTAAAGTCCAAGAAGTCATTGGTCTTCGCAGAGCTTATTTCGAAACTTCCAGTTGAGTCAGGTGACGTTGTGCCTGAGGAACTGCCTATCTGGGGGGATATGTTTTTGATTGCATATTCAGACCCCTGGTACGGAGATATACTTATCTATCTCTAGAGTTTGAAGTGCCCCACCTCTTCTTCTCGTGACGAGCATTGACGGATACACCACCAGGCTAAGAATTATCTCATACTTGATGATACACTGTATTGAAGAGGTGTAGACTGCATCTTGCGTCGATGTTAAGGTCCTAACCCGCACATAGGTATATCAATGTATTCGGATGTAATAAAGGTCAATATTAATAAGACCTTTCAATAAAATAGAATAAGGCGGATGTAAGAAGACCTAAT
>JZKD02S1673231.1:471548-488705 GCA_000966675.3 Picea glauca
AACAATGATGACCCACAACCTGATGTTCAAATGATCCATTTTGCAACTTGATGGTTTTGTGGAAGAACTTCAAGTGGAAGAACTTCCTAGCCTCATCTAACTTGCCTCCCTTACTGAAACAATCAATAAGCGCATTTTATATGACAGCAATAGAGGATATATTTGTGTTTCACATTTTTGGCTAGAATAATTTCATGTGTCACAAGGTATCACAAGTATCTAAAGGCCATACACATTGTTTAGCATTAAAGTATTTAGGTGCTAATAATTTCATTAGTAACCTTTCTAGTCTTTTGTCACCTGGATCCAGTTTGAAAACTACAAGATATCCTCCAATTTAACAAGTATCTCTCCCATTTTCTCAACTCCCTACACACCATCCACCAGGGGTGGATTGGCCATCCCTATCAATAGAAAGTCAAAAAATAAAAAAATTAGAGAAATTAAATTGAATGCATATATTTTATGATATCCATTGTAATTGACCAAGACTAAGACGACAACTCAACTTTCACACTTTTCCATGTTAGAAAAATGGTCAAAAAATTTCCAATTAGTGGACCATGATTTCAAAATTCAAGGTTGGGTTCAATAAATTATAGGGTTTCCAACTTGACATGTTTATATATATATATGTGTGTGTGTGTGTGTGTGTGTGTGTGTGTGTGTGTCTACCATTAGGATGATATCCATGTAAAGGATAATATTCAAACAAGGGGAAACTCCATTGCTTTGAAATATGAATAATTTGGAATATAAAATAATTTAAAAGCATTAAAATATTAAATATCAAGACTAAATCATTTAAAAAAACTAAAAACTAAACCATACTTATGTCCCTTGTTCCTTTTTTCTTTCCTTATCATTGTCCAGTCCTTTATCTTCCACACATGTGTTTAATATGTTCAAATAATTGGAGGCTATAATAAACAAATGTTGCATGGCAGCGTAGTCCCTGTCGAGTTGGGGTTGGGGTTGATATTAGTTGAGCAGAATTAGGAACCATTAGTAGTTCTAGAAGCACAGTAAGCATAGGAATCATGGGAAGAGACTTCAAAAACAAAGGTCAATTAGTTTGGTTCCTCTAGCTGAGTAATTGGCTTTGTTCCAAAGATGATTAGCTGAATGTTGTCACTATGTTTTGTTTTTGTCCGTACAACATCTAAAGTTATATTTGGGATTTTTTGAACATATTATGTATTATCTTGTTGTCTATTTTGGCTGCAGCTCCCTTTCAATACAAATATCCATTTCGGTTAAAATAAAAAAATTATCATCCATGGAAAAAAGATTGATCAGATTGAGAATTGAGAAGTATGAACACCAGTAAAGCTTACTTGGTTGAAGATACTTGCATTTTATGAAATTTCAATGAACCTTCCTAAAACTACCAGTGACTAATAAGGTGGAATTCAACATCTTTTCATTAATGCAATAAACATTTCAATATCACTCATTGCAAATAGCATTTTAATCTCAATAGCTAAGATAAGAGTTTCGGTAAAAAAATTGAGGGAGCCTTGTCAAAACTATGTGATCTATAGTTAAACAAAAAAAAGGTGTTCTATAAAAAAGAAATCTAATAACCGTGGATGCATAAATCCATGTCATGTAAGCATATACTACACTACAACTTCTCAATGTGTTATCTAGGCAAATTTAGGGTAATTCAAGGCACAACTTTGGTTTTGGAGAAAAAGGCAAATTCAATGGTTTGAACAGCTGCATTTGATCATCCAACAAGGGCTCTGTCCATTCATATCCATGGCTTGATCTAACAAGCAATGTTGTTTGTTGTGGATTTTAAATTTCTTGATTGATCAAGGACTTCTGTGGAATAGGATCAGGATTCCAGGAGTTCTAAAAATGGAGTTTGGAGAAATGGAGAAAGTTTTCAAAAGTGTAGGCACATGCACTGATATATGCAGTCTGATTGAGTATGCAATTCTATTTGCAACCTCTAACTTCCCAAATAAATTTAGGAGAGATAGGGTTTCACAGAGGATTCATCTAGATTTCTCAGGTGTTGTGAGTGTGATCCTATTACTTCGGCTGAACTCCATGATGAAATTATTGATAATGAGGATGAGAAGGAGGGTATCAAGAGTTTCCATGATAAATACAATGACAAGGTAACCAACAGTACTTGTGGGATAGATGGGAGTAGGGTTAGAAATTACAACTATGATGAGGCCTAAACCCTCACCAAGGAGATTGAGGATGAATCCCAATTTCTTAGAGAGGTCTTCAAGATCAAAGACACTCTTGCAAACCTAGAAACACTACTTGATCTGGGTTTCCATGTCATACATTAAAGTCAGTGTAAATGTGAACTTCAATTTTAATTAGAAAGTCATTTTGGAAATATCTAGAGCTTGTCAAGCAATGAAACCAAAGAGATCCAAAACTCTGCCAAAGATTCCAATGTCGTCTATCTGGATACAAGCAACACATCAAAACATGAAATTAGTTTTTTTTTCTGCTTCCTTGCATTATGATGTGCCATACTCTCAGGCTAGCCACATAGGAATGAGATTTCAAATCATCAAAAATGGGAGAGTAAATAATCCCAAAAACAACTTAGTTTTGTCATCTCAATCTCTGAACTTGTGAAATGTCAAAGTTCTAGCCAATCTAGAATTAATTTTCCAATAGATCTAGCTCAACTAGAAACTATACAATGGAATCAGGCCAACACATTGGCTGGTTACTTCCTCCTTATCAAAGATTTTCATAGTCCTGGGGCTACCTCTTGACTACTTTACCTTACAATATGTTGTCACTATCTTCGGTTATTCATCCATTGGCGATGATGTTGTGACATTGGCCTACCATGAAACAGTTTGGGGCCCTGTTTAGGTAGGTCTTGCAATTCCATTATTTGAACTATATGCTACTTCTTGGTTTCAAAAAGCATCACCATAACATTAGTTACGAATTTCGTGAGCTAATATCCACTTCATAATTTAATACTATTGCAGGAACAAATTTTAAAATAAAAATACATTCCGACAACAGAATACAAACCATTTTCTATTCATTGATATCCTTCCTCAAGCTTCCTTTTTGTTGCTTCAAACTTCAATTTAACAGATGCATGTCTACAGAATTTGATTTATGTAGTACAAATACACAAAAGCAAGTTTAAAAACATGTCGTTATATTACAAATAGCTCCAAATAAGCAATGTATACTTCCCTTCTATATGCTCCATCCAACATAGCTAGCAAGTACATAAATTTCTCCTCGTATTTTTTAGAAAAGATTGCAAAAAGAAAGGAACGTTCTGTTGACAATGGACTATCCATAAATTTATAATCTACAAATTCATCTTCAATTTAGCTTTTACTTCCTAGTTTTCTTACAATGTCTCGATGTCGCTTACATTCTAAAGTTATTGGAGGTCTCCTAGGGCCAACACTGGTATTTATATGACTTGAGATACTCATCCTATGGCCCTGGCAATCCCTGCCATCCTGAATTTGAGCATTCCTTTTCAAACACCCCCCCTCCCCTCTCTCTTTGTCTATTTCTTGCTTGCCACAAGGACTTCTATCCTTTGTCATATTACTCTAGTAAGATGATAGGTTTACTTTATGGGGTCGTTCTACTGTATAATATTTTTCATCAACGTCATCATTATATTATGCATTCTCAGTATTTTCAGTAACATGAAGATCTACATTGATTATAGAAAACAATGTCATTGATGATCACAAGTCATAAATAATAACAAATAAAACTAGTGCCTTCAGTAGTAAAACAACATTACTTTAGACACAAAATAGAACATGTATTATGAAATCCAACAACAAAAAATATTAAGAAACAGGGCCAAGAATAAGTTACTCCCATCATCATCCATTCCATCGAAGATCTTTATTTCCAAGCACATACAACAAGCATAAAACTAGTCAGTCACAACAAGCTCAGAATCATAGTATAGATACCAATTAGAAGCTGCAATATGTATCAATTTCTTCCAAAGACAAACATATTCTCCTTTTATATTCAAGTTTGATCTCTTCCTCAATGTGATTGAAGGTGAGATATCATTTGGTCATGGAATAAACCCTGAATTAAGCATACATTATATGATATGGAAAAAAGACCAACAAAACACATATTTCAAGACTATTTGGTTTCTTCCATGACCAAGTGATATCTCACCTTCGGGCACATTGAGAAAGGGAGCATACTAAAAACACATATTTGAAGACTACCTGAGATATTTCTATCGAAGTTGTCTGGATCGCCGGAAAGGCACCAACATCAAATGGGGGTGAAGGGAGTCCATTTTCATCATCTACAGTTGCAGGTGAAGCAGAATCTGGCAAGGTGCCTGCACCATGCAAAATGATGTATATGAACAAAAAAATATTTTTAAGAACAAAATCCCTTGTAGTAAAACATAGGACAAACTTCAGTAACTTTAGCACATTACCATACATGCAATTGTTTCCATGGCGACATTAACAGTAGTCTTCCCCCATTCATCTTCAAGTTCCTTCCAGCCACTGTAATACACCACACAGAAGCAATAATCATTTTCAAGCCTTTTAGTGTTCATGAAGGTAGGTCCAAGTCAGCTTAAATAAACAAGAACAAAATCCATAAAAGTTGTTTATTTCACTTGTGTTAGGATAAGTCCCCATAATGCAATATAAAGAAACTACTACTGTAACTAAAAACACATTTTTTCATAACCAAATGTTGGAATTCAGCATTAGATTATCCATGCTTCCAACATTGAACCAGGAGTTTTTGGCTTCAAATACCTTAGAATCCTTTTCACCATAGACTAAATTTCCTTTGAAATGTGTTTCTGCAACTAATCAACTTGTTTCCCAATCTCAGTTGCCTGGGTAGAATAAACCTAAATTCTTTCGTTGTGTTAACAATAAATCCATTATTTTTAAGATAACTCTTAACAATAAATCCATTATCATTATAATGCCTATGTGTGTATTCAGTGAATTTACATCGCATTTCAACTAACTTTTGATATTATAAAAATATGAAAAGCGTTTGGATAGAATCAATTTTGAGGCTTTGACAGATAACAAAATAATTAGAGCGAACTAAAAAGTAGCTCGATCTAAATGAATTTATTTCATACAAACTTACCAATAGTTGGGATAGTAGTGATTATGTCTCCCAGCTTGAGCTTGTACAAAATGGTGGTCTTACCGGCTACATCGAGACCCACCATAAGAATGGGCATCTCCTTCTTTGCAAAATGTCATTGGAAAATCTTGGTGAAAGTGAGCCCCATCTTTTAAGCTATACAAGCAAAATACCAGTGAATATGAGAGAGCCTATCTCACCCAAAACAAGATGGATCTTTATCCTAAGACTTGGATCAGAATATTCTAAAATGGGAAATAATTTAAAATGAGTGTTCTACTCAGTTGACTTTCAAGTACAATTACTTGCAGACCAATCAAAATGTGATAGATTAACCCAAACTCTGATTACACTAGAAGCTAGAGTTCACCCATCATAAACATGCTAATCCCAGGAAATTCATCAATCAATCGGCTCTCTTCCTCATTCATGGGAAATTCATTTTTTAGATCGAGGTTAATAAACTAAAAGCTGAGTGACTTTTGAGTGACTTTTTCTGATCCATTTTCTGATCTGAAGGTATATTTGGAAATCTTGGGATGTCTAGTTGTGTGTAGAACTTTAAAGCATGCAAAATGACCTCTCTAAAGCAGAGAAAAATGATTTTTCCCAAGACTACTTCAAAAGTGCAGCGTGGGGTCTAAAACAGTGGCTGAAACATGTTTTATTTGAGGTAGTTTTTTAGTAGTAATACATTAATGATAGCAATAATAACCAGCAATAGTAATGTTTGATACAGTAGCACAAACTAGCAGTAGTGTCCTCTAACAATACACCAAATTTTCAATGGAAATCAACAGTAAACTCTCTTCTGAGGCTGTTGTTTAACACAAAGTTTACTAACCATCTAGGTATGACAGTTTTGCAACATAATTTACCCTAGTTTCTACCATAATACATGTAAACCCGGTTTAGAGTGGCCCTCCATAGTGTCACGCTCCTGCTATAGGGTTTTTCACCTTATTGTACTCTATCTCCAAGGCTTATGCAGTAAATAAGGGGGTTCGACCCTTCAAATGATAGAACCATAGTTTGACTCCCCTCCAATCCTGAGATAGATCTAAGATAAGACAAAACTCGCCCCTTTGTAACCATTATCCAACAATCTTCCTCAGTGTAAGACATCCCACAACCACTAACTGAAACAAGGTGAAACTGTGTTGAGATAGAGTGAGAGACCCACCGAAACTCAGCCAAGGAAAGGGGTTAAACAACCTAATATAGGACAGAGGCAGCACCTCCCATTTTCATATATAATCACCAATCAAATTCTAATTGTCCCTATCCAAATGAGCTTCCTCCTTTATTTAAACTCTTTCCTCATGATGGATTTCTCCCACTGGTAAAGTCAGCTCTCCTTTTTGGTGAATGATCAAGTCGGTTCTTATATTCTTGTAGGTAAAGTCGGCTCAACCAATTTCTCCTTTGTTTTTGTACCTATGATTCCCCCTAAGCCAGTGCATCCCTCCCCTATGGGGGTCAACTGGGAGGGGACATGACACTAGATACATAGCTTACAATCCAAAAAACAAAGTTTCCATATAGGTTGTATGTCTAGTACAACCATTAAAGCTATAAACATCAAAAACTAATTTGGCACATTGGCAGGCAAAAATTATCATATCAAGCAACAACAAGTATCATGCATGTATTGGGCAGAGGGTCATATTTTTCCTTGGGGTCCACTCCCAACTTTCAACAATAAGGTCAAGATCAGTGAGAATAGGTTCCCACTTGTCCTTGCCCTGCTTAGGTTTAGGAGGCTTCTCAGACTCAAAGATAGCGAATGCTAGACTCAGGAACTTGTCATTTTGGGGGGCAAGGGGATGAGGTCATCATTTTCGTCTCTCTTGGAACTCACGAACAACATGGCCAACTTGGTGCCTAGGGTGGTATCTAGACTGTTGGAATTTATCAGAATGGGCAGGGAAGATAGCAGAGAGCTCGTTGCTCATGATGCAAGGTGCACCACCCCAAAATTCCAACAATTAATGCAAATGCACCATCTCCGTATCCACCTTGCTAAGCTAGACCTGGATGTTCAAATGGAGGTTTTCACAAATTAGGGAGCCGCCATGTCAGGTAAAGCAACCATTGTGATAAATATTCTTAAAAAAACAATCATCCCTTGGTTTTCATATATGAATTAGAATCTCAATTTAATCATTTTCCATGTTGCATTAAACTCAATGGCCCAAGGAAGTCTATCCCTTAGAAGAGTGGATTTATAGGAAACGGGGAAGGGAAGAAGTTGGCTACAGGACTTGTAAACCCATTTCTAGGTCGTTTTGAGGAAAGTTACAAAACTAGAACACGCGCTTTACAATTTTCTCTTTTTATTGAACGGGAACTTTGGTTGAGGCACACCTAGATATTGAAGGCATTGTTCTAGTGATAGGCCATTGAAGGTCATGGACTAGTAAAAGAAGGATTTGATATGGAATCAACCCTGAAAAGCTAGATTTACTATTTTGAACTGAGTATTCACAACTTATTCAATTTAATATCTAGAATATGCTTTGTAGTTAATCATCTAAAACCATGTTGTTATATTTTGGGGTAACTCTGAAAGTGTTTACACCATGCTTGGGGTGCTTCATGTGATGTGGGGTGCATGGGGTATGGATGACTCTTGATTGTTCAATGTTGGAGATGCACATTTGTTGGTGGCTTACCCTTAGATTGCTAGAGCTTGTATTGATGCTTATGTGGCTTTCCTCCTTGGAGTGTTGAAGACCTTCATACAACTTGTTGTCTTCTTCATGATGGCCACATGAAGGTTGAGTTTCTTTCTTGGAGGATGCCTCGCTTTGGAGGAGTGCTTGGCATTTTGGACGAGGGTGTTGAGCCCTATATGGAAAGTTACACTTGGATTGCTCAAATGGAGGCTTTCACTCAACTTGTGCTAGCTTGGGTTGAGGGAGTGATCATGTAGGTGTGGTGGTCCTAGAGGAGCAAATAGATTTGGAGGAATGTTGGAGCCTTGGAGCCCTTGGAGGAGGAACATTGGACCTTGTTTGAGGAGTGCTCATACCTTAGAGCCTTGCTTGTTGAGAACATCACCTTGGAGCTTGACATGTGTCCTTTGGAGTGGAGCGTTTCACATGTGTGGAATTTCTTTTTAGAGAAAGGTTGCTTATAGTGGTTTAGGCCCAGTTTATATTGTTGGCCTCTATTACCTCGAGGAATAAGAGAGTCCTTTCATCATTCATCATTCATTAATCATGTATTAGAGATGTGAAGAGTGGAGCACACCTCTCTCTCTTGTAATCTTCTATATTGTAGTCTGGTCTCTCTCTTTGTCTTGAGAACTAGGGTTCTTGGAGAAGTTCAAGATTTTTCTAGGGTTAAGGTTTCACCCTAAGGAGGAAAATATGCTAGGTTTTATCCTAGAGGAGATTGATTGAGGAGGAGGAGAGAGAGACATATTGGACACTTGATTGCTCCCTTAGCATTTTTTTGACTTTTTGATTTGGATTAGTACTAGCTTCTCGAATGTCATGAATTGAAAGGTGTATCCCTCCTCTTAGGCAATAGCTAATGAACTGGAAGAAACATATCCACTGTAAGATATCATATCTATAGAAAACTCTATGAAACGTAGATTCTAGCCTCTAGTGATATATGTTCGCACCCAATGAATACTAATGCTGGACCATCACCTCTTGCTAGATCCCAACCTCCAAACAAGTTGTAAAGAGATGTTATTTATGCTGCTTTGATTAAGTCTGCCAGAAGTTCAAGAAGGCATCATGCTTAGCCGATTTGATGTTGTCCCATCACACTTTCTTGCTCCAACAATACACCCCATCCTCCTTTCTGCATGAGATCATGTCAAGGGATGAATTATCCCTTTAAATGGTGTGCTCAGTCTATTGCTAAAATGATAAGAAAGCTTGCCAACATATCAGTTTGCAAAGTGTCCTCTGTTTTGGCTACAACAATTATCCCCAAACCAGATTCATTATTTGATTTGAATATGATGTCATAAAATGAAAGTGAATGAATCATCATCTCCAGTGCTAACTACCCCACAATATATACTTACATATCCATCCATGACACGTTCGCAATGATCCACAAGCACCATTTCCTTTCAAGTATCATATAACCTCTAATGCAAGGATAAAGAGGATCTGATGACAAATCAAAATGAAGTAGTGAGGCATCCATGATGGACTTCTCACGATCTGTTGTAACAATCCACCTTTCATCTATGATTCTAACCCATTGGTCTTTTGTTCATGCTGCTTGGACAGAAAATCTTTGCATTACTAGTACTTTACTTACAGCTGGAAATAACTCCTCAAAATGTTGGCAGTTGCAGCATTTTGAAGAGTAACACCCCCATTGAATATGTTGAAAACCTTTCAATCTGTATACCAACATGAGTGTGATGTCCTCTAAAGATACCTGTGATGAACCACCTACTAAGAACCTTTTCAATTCTCAACCCTTAAGCAATGAAAGATCTGTGACCATGTTCCAAGTTTGATTTTGGCACTCATGAATCATTGATGTTGAATGGTGAACTCAAAATAATTTAGGAAACCCCTAACCCATAATTCCACTTCATTTTCCAAAAATCTTTGAAGGCACATTTTCCAGAAATGACCTTTTTAGTCATTTGTTTTCCAAATAGATTGTGGCCAATAAGAGATGAATATTAAGAAATTGGAGGAGGTTTGTGTTCCTAAGATTCCAAAGTACAATAACCTATTTCATATTTTACACAGGTATTATAGAATGAGAGATATATTCACATCTTCACAACCTATTTTTCTGACTAAACAAAGTCCTGTTTTAGACATCATTTTGCAGAAAATATTGTGAATTGGAGCCGAATTTTGGGAAACTGTGAGAGTTTATCTAAAAAAAATCTTCATATAAAATAAACTCTCTCAAGTTTTACACATCTATCTCGGATTAAGATATACAAAGGGATAACTGAACCCTATTTTTCAGAATTCCAGGAAGAAATTTATAGCAAGCCTGCATAAAGCATAGCATGGGGCATGCTACGATTTTGATGGAGGATTCCAAACAATGAAAGACTTACATATTCATATTTCTCATGATGTGTACATCACTTTTGACCTCCCGGAGTCAAATTTTGGTCAATTCTGGGAGGAGAAAAAGTCAAAATACCACCTGAAAAACACCTTTCTGCCACCTTTTTGGACAGCATGCTACACTTTGTATAAATCATTCTTAAATTTCATCTCTATCCTTAAAAATACCTCTTGAAAATATAACTATTAAATAGAACCATTGCAAGCCAACAACCTATATGATTAAAGCCACCATGCATTGTATTTTGTACAACCTATACGAAGCAAACAATAAGGTAAGGCAGCAACAACAAACTAGCCTTCCTATGCATAAGCATGAGGCCACAATGTGTCACTATTATTTCGAAGGGGTTGACTCTAGTTTTGAAATAGGTATTATAACTACACTGTCTCATAGAGACTTATAATGGTTTATGTGATGTTTCCTTACAAGTATGATAGTTATCTATTTTCAAATTCACATCTCATCTCTTCTTGAGGGTTTCCAACAATTGGAAGTTCTAACTGAAGTTCCAATGAAAAATAGTTGCAACCACCTATGCATGGATTTGTAAATAGAGTGAGGGTGACTGAAGTTTGGAGAAAATAGGAATTCTTGTCATTTAATTCATAAAATTATGCTTTCTCTGCAAGTCTACTATGCAATCTATTTAAATTACCATGCTTAAGGGGTTTCAAGTTCTGCAACTACCCCTTCCCATGAGATTTTGGATAGTCTTTGGCCTAATCTCTTCATATCATCCTCAGGATTAAAGATAAAATGAGAATTCTTAATATGGGAAGCTAGCCTAAGATTTGGCTCCTCTATGTGGCTGAAGGATTTGGCCTCTTCTTGACCATGGAAATGAGTCGATTCTCTACTGGAAGTCCTCCTTTGTCTCCCTGCAAAATGCTCCTCTCACAAACCCTAGATTGATGCTCCTCTAATCGATCTCTCAATGCTCTAATGTGCCCCCTTAGCCAAGTTGATCCTCCTTATACCTAGTTGAGCAAGATAAAAACCTAATCTCATAAGGATGGAGGGTTGAGATAAACCCTCCCTCACTCATTGAGATGGATGGTCTAATCCATTACTTAAATTATTTTCACTTTAACCTTAGAAAAAGTGCTCAATAAGTCAACCAAAGAATATAACACATCAACAGTCCTTTTCCCTAAGTTAGACTTTAGGAAAAGTTAATAAATCAACTTAGCCCTTGTTTCATTGTCCCCCACCATGCTAGGATGCTACAACCTAGTGGAAGACCTTCCTTTCTACATTCTCAACAACTTTGAGGAGGAACACACAGTGCAGGTATGCAATGTCATGATGAAGTACCATTCCTTCTTTGAAGAGATTCAAAGCAGGCATGGAAAGATGCCATGATGGAGGAGTATTCTTATTTCTTTGTAGAGGCACATGCAAAGAAGGTATGGTAGGATTGCATGATGGAGAAGTATCCCTCCAGCTATGAGGAGGCACATACAGGGCAAGTATGTGTGGATTCGATAATTGATTCCATGCATGCACATGATTGGAGTATTGAAGAGTACCATGACAGGTTTGTTGTTGGAGGATTCTCTCATAAAGAGTGAGTTGACCTTGTTGAGGATTTTGCTTTAGTTTTTGGAGGTTTTAAGGTACATGGGAGAGATACCCATGATATAAAATTGAAGAAGGCCATGTATGGGCTGATGAATTCACCAAGAGCTTGGAATTTCAAGATCAATGAGTTCTTACTCTAGGCTTTTTCAAGTTTAGTGCAGATTTTAATCCTTTATTTCATAGATGTGATCCACTTAATTTGACCTTATATGTAGATGAGTTTATAATTGTAGGAAGCCCTAAACAGGTCATGATGTGGTGTGAGAAGATTTTGACCCATGAAATTGACATGAAGGAATTGCAGGAAGCCCTGAGCAAGTATGATGTGGTGTGAAAATATTTTGACCCATGAAGTTGACATGAAGTACATTAGAGGCTCCCAGGTTGCTAATGAAGTTTTCCTTGTAATATGGATTTACACCTTGAAGATTCTGAAGAGATTTCAGAACAAGAAGGGAGTAGTAATCTAGGGTTATATATCTTCAAATTCATAGCACAGGTGGTTGAATTTTTGAAGAAGCCCCTAACATAGGGGAAGTACAAGATACTGAGAGAGTATCTTAGGTTGGTGGAGAACACCTTCCTCGTAAAGAGAGAGTGTTTCCTTTATGGATTGCTCTTGTGTTCTCCTCTAGCAGTGAATTCAACTGTAATATTTTCGGTATGGCGCCCTTAAGAATATATGTACAACAGTGATGATAGTTTGGATGACACAACAGAAGTGATGTCAGATATGTAAAACATCCTTACTCTTCCTTGGTTCTGTCCCTGTGTGCAACAAAGAGGGCACTAGACTGATGGCACAACACTAGTGTGCCTTGGGAGCACACATAAGTTATGTAGTGGTAGAGGGTGCATGCATGACATGTGTTCAACATGCATGTGCCAGCCTTAGCGAACTCCATATTTATCTTTTCTTTAATTAAAAATTGCCTTCCTTATTTAATTCACTTTTCCAGAATTATAGAGTGCAGTTTATCTACAAGTTTAAGTGCAGTTCCAATTTAGAAAGGGCTTGCTTTTGTTATATTATAAAGTGTTTTCTAGTGTTAGCATAGTTTTTAACTTTGGACAAAAGCGCATGAGCTAAAGGTGTTGCAGTGTTAGTAAGGCACTGATTTCTAAGTAGCCTTCCTATTATATACCTGGGTACACTATTCTAGGTAGAGAATTGGCTTAGGTTTTGTCTTCCAAGACTAGACACACCATAGGGGTGGTACTCAATTTATTTTTTATACCCTATCCACTCTTAGTCTATAAAAGAATGGCAGGATGAGTGTGTGAACCATTCCAGGCTTGAGTAAGACAGTAGGAGTGAGAGAGATTGAGTTTTGAGCTATTGTGTTGTATTTTTCTTCTATCAGTTAATAGAAGACAGATGTGATTGAGTAGTATAACTTGAGTGGACCTAATGGTTAAGAACATGTGTTTCCTCCATGGACAGGTTCAAATCTAGAGCGGGGTAGGTTATGTATACTTATGTACATTTTAGCAGTCAAATCGTTATGTGGAGGGGGTCCCTTTTCCCACAAACAAGGGGGTCTCATACACCAATTTGGTGTCTGGCTTGGCCGTGACTTTAAAATAGATTATTATTATTATTATTATTATTATATATTTTGTACTTGTTTTTTGTATTTTCAGGGTGATGTGTTTATATATCCAATGTTCATATTTCCGTTGTTTTGAGGTGTTAATCAAATTTTCAGTTCCTAGCATTAGAGTTTATATTTCTAAGTGCAGGTTTTCTTACCACGATATGAGAATATTAACAACTCAAATCCATCTCATGTATATTTTACATGTATGAAATAGTCCAATTGAGACACTATTGGATTGGGCCATTATCTCCTACCAAAGAATTTCAAGTTTTTGCAAATACAACTATTTGATATATTAATATGATTTATGTCCCTATAAGTGCTTAGAATGAGAAATGCTATTGAGAATCTCCTGTTTGAAATATTATAACTTACCAGATCTATTGGAAGCCATTTTCTATGTATGTGATTACCAAAATCACAACTTCAGATGCATATTATCATTTACAAAATTATGCACACAAGATTAAAATGTATTTTATGACAAGAATCAAGATAAACCTACGACAATTACTACAAAAGATTTAATCTTCCAAACACTGGGAAAAAGTCCAGTCCTACATGCAACTCTTTGCATGGATATGAACATTGGTATATAAAATATTAATCTAATGATGAAATATCGACTTCTATAGCCAAAATTAAAACTCAAAAAGCATGGGTTTTAAAGGTTAGGACAACAAGCTTACTCATGTCCTTTGTTGATTTAGTCCTCCGCTGGCCGCAATCATTAGGTAGTGATTGGAATGCCTATCATGTACAACAACTACACAACAAAAGAGATTATGAATAGAAAACCCTGTGCATTTTCCATCCCAAAGAATAACCAAAAGAACAGTCAGGATATCTTTGAAATTACTAATCATAGATAGTTCATACCTTATATAATACAAATGAAAATAATGCACAATGAAATATGCTCAGAAAGAAGGCAATTAATAAATAACACCAACGTTCCACCAAGTTTCCAGGACTTGGGAGCACGGGAGTGGGGGAATGCACAAGGAGAACATGTGGAGACCCCCCCCAGATTTTAGGGAAATTCATGGGGGACGGGAGGACGTTGGAGTCCCTAGCATAGGGGTCATGCTCTAAAATTAAAAAATAAATCCCAACATAACAATTCATCCCACGTAAATTCATCATTATGCAATGGATTCTTTGCTTGCATAGTTTTTTTTTACTTTTCTGAGTTTTTGTTTTTTGGGGGGGTTTTCTGGACAAAAATCGTGGGGAGACACCCAAGCATCCCACTTTTCAGGGGTGGGGAGAGACACCCAGGCATATTTATTTTTAGGGGTGGGGAGATACGCCCAGGCATCTTTATTTTCAGGGGTGGGGGGCACCCACACACCCCCTATTTTGTAAAATGGGTGGGAAAACCCCATTTTGCAAAATGCATCCCACATTGGAGAAACGTTTCGCTATGCATTTCCCTGAGTTTCACAAAATGGGGAGCATGGAAAAATGTTTTTCCAAGCACCCCCCATCCCGAGAGTGTGGGAAGCATGGGGGGGAATGCCCCCAATCCTGAGGGATGTTTCTCCATAGAACAGTGAATAACACCCAAAAATATGAGTTGCAAGTATCACTAACTTCACAAAACCAAAAAGTTGTACATCTATGTTTATAAGCTAAGAAAAAAACATACACCAATTGAACACAATAGATTACTCCAGACAAAGATTCCAAATTTACAAGCAACTTAGGAAGGAGATATCCCATTATGATTCTCCAACTGATAGATAGAGAGAGGTGAATCAACAAATTCTTAAAGGATATATGAGGAATTTCAAACAGAAACCAAATCAGTGGCACAAGTAGTAACATTAATCGAATGCCAGTACAGTTAAGCATACTAGACATCTATAATGGCGCCATCTACTACTCTGTACAAATCTTATATACAAGGTATGTGATGTACAGAAATTGAAAAAATTATGTACAATGCAAAAAAAATTATAGGAAAGGTAAAGGAAACAATACAAAACATGCAGTAAAAATTGCTAAGAAATTATGAAAGAAAGCAAATCCTCATCCTATAATATCATCCGAAGGAACTTAAACATCCAACTTTTAAAATTTAAAATCAGTTGAATTTCAATATAACAAAGGCTTATAGGAATTTTGAAGTTGAGAACATGAAATTATGATCTGGGAGTAGAAATCAAGTGTGCCAGATTTTCAAAAAGATGTGTATACAACTCCTCTTCATCAGTATAGTGGAAAAAAAATCAACTGAATTTCAATACTAGTGAAGGCTCAAAATAATTTTTAAGTTAAGTACATGAAATAAAGATCTTAGCAGAGCAACCAAGTACACCAAATTTTCAAGAAGCTAGTCCTTATATATTCAAATACTTGGGACATTTTGTATCAACATGTACTTTGATATACACATTAGTCAAATAGTTAAAACTTAAAACTTAATTGACTTTCCAAAAACACAGTAGAATTTATTTCATTGAGACATTAAGAACATGTGACATTATTTCTTTGATTCTTAGTTTTGAGTCTAAGGTGAAAATAGTCTGCCCAAGTCCCGTTAAAACATCAACATCACCTTCTTTGCCAAACACATCAGCACAAAAAACTAACACTGGAGAAGCAGATGTCAGTAACACGATGTGTCGAGCTCACAGTTATTGCAATAACTCATGGATTGAAGGAGGTTTAGATTTCTAACCAGCTTGTACTTGCAGTCATGTATGTGATCCAGTATATTCCATCTCTTGGTCATTACCTAATGGGGAAGATTGGTCCCAGGCGCTTAGAGGCTGTTAAAAATGGTGGAAATGCTTATGGTCTGGACTATTCTTTTTGGTTGAAGTAAAAAGCATGCATGATATCTCCTAGTGCATTTGTCCCCACTGTTCACTCTTTCGACTCGACCTTCAATGTAGGTAAGGTAAGGCAGTTGCAGGGCCTCTCCACTCTTGATTTGAGGGCGCCCATGGAGAAATACCTCTGAATCATTGTCAGTACCATAAAATTAGGGCGAAATAGATCTTAATCATTTCCATTACCAGAAAAATGGGGGCAAAATACCTCTGAATCATTGCCTTTACCAAAAAATGGGGGCGAATGGGAGGATCTAGTTCGAATTTTAAGGGGCGAAAATGGATTTCCATGCTTTTTTCTCACAAATATCCATGGGCTAAGGGTTTTATATATGATTTTTTGAAAATAAACTTGGGGCTATATATTTGCAAATCCCTCAAACCACTCCATGTAAATAATTCGCCCAACCAAAATTTCAAACCCCCTATTTTCGCCCATGAGTGAAATTTCTCCCCTAAAATCACCCATGGCTTACACATTGTGCTCTCACAACTAGTTTACCAAGAAAATGACTTATTGCATGGGTTCCAATCCATTCACATCACTCACATCTATCGATAACTTAATATGGTAGATAACATCTATGCAAATGAATCCTACAATCTACTAGAAGGTAAATCGATATTGATATTCATAGATGAGCATGGATATATCTCTAGGATGGAGCTCACTATTTTGTAATTTCCAAACTTATCACACCCATGTTCAATTATATATGCCCTCATTTTTTCAAACTATCTTAGCTACCTAGAGTAACCAATGAGCTCATCATCATAACGTAAATGAGAAGAACTATCAGTGGTCAAGATAGATATTTCTACCAAAATATTTTTACTCCATAAGGGTGTTTCTTCAAGAACTTATTATTTCTTATAGGATAGCAAGAATTTCTCATAACATGACCTATACTCAATTTAGACAACCCTCAGGG
>JZKD02S1673231.1:521417-532073 GCA_000966675.3 Picea glauca
ATATCATGGATCATGAAACAATCTCATACAAAACTCTAATCCAAGAGCTCTCATTACAATACAATCATCTCACACTGTCATACAAAAATTCAACAAATAAATGTGCCAATTCTCTGTGTCCAGACAGCCTGCCTCCTTTGCACAATCCCGTCAATTAGAATTCTCACAATGTATTCGAATTTCCTAGTTTTCACATGCTCATGAGCATATCCACTACATGTGTGATTGCATGAGTGCACTTCACTCAAATCACAACTGATATCCAAACTATCCCTTTCACCTGTTATTTCAACTAGGTCTCCCCTGGATCTGACATGCATGTAGTTAACCATGGTGAATCTTCAGTTGCATGTGAGTTCACTGATTGTGAATTAATTAATAATTAATTCATTGAACTCTCACTAGTGTAAGTTCAGTTACAACTAGTACAACTGGGCTTAACTCACTTAACTGAGTTAAACTACTTCAAAACTCTCATAACTACACTTATAACTCTGTTACAACTTCAAGTCGCCTCCATGTCTTACCTGTCAACCTTTGAACTTGAATTTCCCATAATTAACTGATTTGCCATTTCAGTTAATTATTTCAAGTAATTATGAGATAATAGATTAATATTTATTGTCCAATTTATTTAAGTGAAAAGTAAATTAGACACATGTTTCTTGTTGAATTTTCAACACTCCCTCTCGACAAGAAAGGGATTATCCTTCACCCCAATCCTGTCTCTATGATATTAGAATTTTCTCCTGGTGAGCGCCTTCGTCAGAATGTCTGCATCCTGATCTTCCGTAGGAATGTATTGAAGCAACATGATCTTTCACTGTACACAATCTCTGAGGTGATGATATCGGATATCTATATGCTTAGATATATCATGAAACACAGTCCATTAATCGAGAGTTTAATGCAACTCTGATTATCACAATAAATCATTGTCGGATCTAAATGAGAACCAAACAAACCAACCAAGATCTTTCTCATCCAGATAGCCTCACATGCAGCTTGACTCGCTGCCATGTATTCTTCTTTCACTAAACTAAGTTCCATGGATCTTTGTTTCCTATTGTACCAAGAAACAGCTATAGATCTGATACTAAAGATCCCCTTGATGTTCTCTTTCTATCCGTTGGGTTGCCTGCCCAATATGCATCCATGAAGCCATGCAACTTCACCTCATTCGTCTATCTGTACCATAATCCATACTCATATGTGCCCTTCAAATATCTCAAGACATGTTTACCCTCCTTCCAAAAGAGTTTGGTAGGCTTAACCATCACTTGACTTAACTGGTTAACCGCATAGAAAATGTTTGGTCTCGTGTTCACTAAATACATTAGAGAACCCACTAATTGTCGATAGACAGTAGCATCCACTACCTCTCCAGAAGTAGCATCCTCTTTCCTCCAGTTTCATGGAAGAGGAGTATCCATGGGTTTGCAGCCCTCCATGTGAAAATTACCCAGTATCTCCCTTGCATACTTGCCTTGAGACACCAAAAGTTCACCATCTCGCTACCATATTTCCAATCCAAGGAAATAATGAAGAAGGCCCAAATCCTTCATCTCAAACTCCTTTGCAAGGTCATCCTTGCATGAGTGTATCAGCTGCTCATCACCAGTCAATATTAAATCATCAACATAAAGAACAATGATTAAAATCCTACCCTCCACCACAATTTGGTATAGGTTTTCATTCGCTTCACTTTTGGTGAAGCACAATCCGGTGAAATAGTTGTCTATCTGAGTGTACCAAGCACAGGGTGCTTACTTCAGCCCATACAGTGGTCTCTTGAGTCTGCACACATGTGAATCTATGTCAAAGGTATAAAAACCTTTTGGTTGTTCAATGTACACTTCTTCCTCAATGATCCCATTGATAAATGCAGTTTTTACATCCATCTGATGAATGTGCTAGCCCATCTGAACTGAGAGTGCAAGGATGGATCTTATGGAAGAGTACCTTGTGACAAGTGAAAATGTCTCATCATAATCTATCCCCACGATCTGTGAGAAGCCCTGGACCACAAACCTAGCCTTATATTTATCCACACTCCCATCAACAACTTGCTTTACCTTGTAGATCCATCTTGAACCTACCACTGATTTGTCGACCAATCTTGGGAAAATTTCCCATGCATTGCATTTTACAATGGAGTCATATTCCTCCACCATAGCATCAACCCAAGTGGGATCCTACACTGCTTCCTAAAAGGAATATGGTTCAGTCACAATAAATTTTCTCATGAGAGCCATGTATCCAACAAATTGATCAGGAGACTGTCTCTGTCTACGTTGTGAAGTAGGGGCTCCTACATTCTGTGCAACATCTAGTCTCAATCTGTCAGCTTTTACAGTGTGCTTTCTACCATTTCTAATGGATGGCTCTGCTTGAGTGGTTTCCTCCACTCCATGAACCTCCTCATGTGGTTGATCCACATCTTGAGACTCATCTTTGGGAACCAATAGTTCCTCTTCTGCATGCAAGTCTAGCTCCCTCTCAAGTGACAACTGCATGGATTTCCTCTCATCGAATTTTATATCCCGTCGCATAACAGTCATATTACTGTTAGGAAAATACACACGATAATTATGGGGTCTTTCTGTGTACCCCACAAATATCCCAACTTCAACAGTCGGTTCCAGCTTCTTCTTGGCATCCTTGTTCACATGCAAAAAAATAGATGAGCCAAAAATTTTAAAATGAGAAACATTAGGTTTCTTACCATTGAAAGCTTCTTCTGGTGTACTCATGCCATGTATTCTATGAGGACAACGGTTCTGCACATAAACTGCAGTATTGCATGCTTCTACCCACAAATGCATTGGTAGGCCCTGATCATGCAACATTGCTCGTGTTGCACCTACGATCGTTCTGTTCTTCCTCTTTGTGACCCCATTTTATTGTGGGTTATGAGGTGCTATGAGTTCTCTTTAAATTCCTTCTCTGCTGCATAAGTCTTTGAATTCATTAGAGATGTGTTCTCCACCATTATCGCTCCTTAGAGCCTTCACTTGCTTCCCTGACTCTTTCTCCACCAATGCTTTAAACTCACAGAACTTTGAGAATGTTTGATACTTCTTCTGCATGAAGAATATCCAACATTTACGAGAAAAGTCATCAATAAAAATAACATAATACCTATGTTTTGTTGTTGAATCAACCGAGAATGGTACACACACGTCTGTGTGAATTCTCTCTAGGATCACCAAAGAACGGTTCTCCTTTTCATGAAAGGTGGACTTTACATACTTTCCCAGGGTCCACCCCTTGCACTGATCTAACTGAGCAAGTGTTCCCCTTGGAATTCCAATAGATATTTGTTGCATGATCTTCAAGGCTCCATGATGAAGATGGCCCAATCGCCTGTGCCATAATTCGCCCGCATCTCGGCTCACCACTTTTTTTTCCTTGCCCACCATGGCACCGCAACCATCTACCTCTGGCATGTAGATATTCTTAACTCAAATCCATATCTTCTTGACTTGACCCGTTGCTTTATGTCATAGGAAATATTTTCCATCACTGAAAAACAATGTCATAGCCTCTGTCCTCCAACATTGCGACTGAGACCAAGTTTTTCTTTAGACCTGGAACATGCATAACATTTTTCAATTGAAATGGTTTACCTAACTCCCTCTGAAAGGTAATGGTACCAATACCAGTCACACTGTATCATCCAACGTTGCCCATCTCTATAGGCATTATGATATCTTTCTCCTCCAAGTCACTGAAAGATTCTCTATCTCCTGTCATGTGGAAGGAAGCGCCACTATCCAAATAACACACCAATCCTGATGCGCTTGAATCCATGCATGCGATCAAAGAGAATTCAATTTCAAACTGTGAGACAAGAGCCTCACCAGTTGTAGCTCCAACAACCGTATTATTCTTCCTCTTTTGCGGACAGTTAGTAGCGAGATGCCCATGTTCGTGACTGTGAAAACACTTCACTTTGGACAAATCCAGCTTCTTGAATTCAGACTCAGATTTTGAATGGAATTTATTCCCTTTCCCTTTCCTTGCCTTGGCAGTCAAAGAAAAATCCTCTTCATCATCACACTTTGATGAAGATCCATCTCTGGTGTTCTGCCTGAACTCCTCTTGCACTAGATCCCACCATAGTCGTTCCCAATATGGCAATTTTTCCCTTCCATTGATAGAGTCTTGATAAATGTGCCAACTCTTGGGAAGTCCTAGGAGAGCCAAGCTCACCAAATCATTAGCGGTGACTGTTATTCCCACACTTCCAATCTCATCCCAACATTGGACAAACTTCATGAGATATTTTGGAATGGATTCGCCCTTCTCCATCTTGATCTTCTTGAGTTTATCTTTGAGCTCCAATTTCCTATGGTCCTTGTTGTTTTGGAACAAATCCATAAAAACCTTCCACATTGCATGTGGTGTGGATTTGCCATGGAGACTTGAGGCAATGTGGTCTCGTACTCCCTCCAATAGAATCCTCCTTGCCTTTGCCACTTTCTTTTGCCATGCATCAAGATTTGCAGTGTCTTTCGCATCCGGCTTAGGAACATCTTTCTCAATGTATTCCTTCAAGTCATTGTCTTCGAGTACTGCCACCATCCTGTCCTTCCAAGCAATGTAGTTTGAGCTTCCCTCGAGAGAATACTACAACCTCAAGCCATTGAAATCCATTTCGATCTTGAATCAACTGTCGCACCAAGAAAGTCCTTCTACAAATTTGAATTTTATCCAACCACAAACTCAACTGCTGCAATCCTTCTTACTCTGGGAGGTTTGCACCTGACCAGTTACTAGCCTGAGGGAAGTTTGCACCTCACCTATGTATAGCCTGCGAACTGTTTGAGGGATTTCACACTGTAAAGCACTATGGGGTGAGGGAGGTTCGTACCTCTCCTTTGAGCAGCCTGGGAAAATACTAAGGGAGGTTCGCACCTCTCCTTTGAGTAGGGTGGGAGAATTTATGCTCTCAGAAATATGCATAGTTTTCGGTACTAAGGTTCACACCCTGCCAGAGATGGGACCTGTGAAAATACTATTATTTTTTCACCTCACTTCCGTGGCTCCGTGGCTCTGATACCATGTAGAAATTTCAATACAATTAATGTATTTCCTACGATTATCCTGATCTAACAATTATATGCCATTGTTAAATAAATAATCGCTTCTACTAATATTCTTGCGGAAATTAAACCACGATCACAAAGTGAAATATCAATAACACATAACACAGAAGTTTTTAGCTTTATGCTTTTCCTGTAAAACTTTTGTGTTATGTATTCTTGATATTTCACTTTGTGATCATGGTTTAATTTCCACAAGAATATTAGTAGAAGTGATTATGTATTTAACAATGGCATATAATTGTTAGATCAGGATAATCATAGGAAATACATTAATTGTATTGAAATTTCTACATCCTTGAGTCCACATCCCTTAGTCCTTTAAGTCTAAACTCTCCTTATGTTCAGCCCCCAAGCTCTCCCTATCATGTGAAGGAGGAACCCAATTAATCCTAGAACTTGTAAGCTTTCCTTGTGGAGGATTGAAGTGGTGAAGGCCCAGGTTGAGGGACTTAGTTTCTCAATTTCGACGAGTTTTTGATACAGGAAGTTGTCACCTATATACTCCTACTGAATATGTTAATAGAAATACTCTTTTCTTGTTCAATTATATGTTGCAAATGTTTATATTATTTTCCATGGGTAAATTTTCTATACATGTTAATGGATTATGCTAGTTTATATGCTAAAATTTCATATATTTTCCATATTTTTGTGTATCTTGGATGTTGAGGACAAGTTGCAGGTATTAGGAATTAGATCATGAGCTCAATGGTGGTCTCCTACAAACGTTTGGAAGAGATAGGATTTTAGCCTTTATTTTGTTGGAATTTATATTTATCTAGCATACTTGAGATTTGAGTTGATTTCTAGGTGTCATTTCATCTGTTGTGGTCCTACCCCAAGCCATAGAGATTTATTCCCCGTAATTGAATTGATGACTCCACTGGGGATTTCTCCTTTTTGGGGTTAGTTGGTGATTTTTCTCTTTAATTTCTCTTTGTTTTCCTCAGTTTCTTTGTTTCCTATTGCTTAACAACCTCTACATTGCTTTATATCTGAGTTGCTTGGTCTATTCCTTACCAAGTCAGTGTATTTCTTGGAATACCTAGGTTTTCCCTTGAAATTTGCATACATACACGTGTTGGATGTGTTTAGGGTGTGTACATATGCTTTTATTCCCTAAACAATTGTGTACATATTTTTCTAAGTCTTTTTTGGCTTAGTATGGTGTTTGTTGGGTGATTTTTTAGTGTTGTTGAGTCTTCTTGGGTCTCTACCATGTTTTTTGAGTGCTTGCGGAGTGATAGGAAGTTGTGTCATTATTGATTTTTTGAGAAACTTGTTTCTTGTCATTTTTCTCATTTTTAGTCCTTGCATTTTGGTCTGAGTAGTAGCTTCTTGGTGTCCTGCTTGGACTGTCTTCATGTGATTGCAATAGGGTCTGACTGAAGGGTTGTTTATTCATTATTTTCATTTTCATTCCCTTATATTGAAAATACAAAAAAAAATAAAAAAAATTGCATTTAACTTGAAACATTTTCACTTTTGTCTAGATTTCATTAGTCTTGGCATTTTAGGAAAGATTGAATTGTCATTGAAATTGAAGAGATTGCACCTTGTGCACGGCATTTAGAAGCATACCATTTCTTTTGAAAAACAAGACTAGTACTTAGCAGTGTTTTTACATGCATTTCTTTCATATGTTGAGTCATAACACCATTAGTTTCACGACCACGCCTCTTGAGTAAGAAGAAGCCACTAAAATCAACACTCAATAATTAAAATTGATTAGAAATATTGTATCTTTTAGGGTACACAAACAAGTTTAGGATTTAGGGTCTTGGAATAAGATTTTGTGAGTGAATTTATCCAAGGCTACAAAACTCAACATAGGTGTATGTCTAGAGAGTGGTGAAACCCATTGTATAATTGGTGTCCTCATGAGGCTCCATTAACACCAGAGTTAAGAACGAGGTCATGTGAAGTTGGTTGCAGAGATAGCCCTCCAATACCTTCCTTGTGTTAGATATATTTCTGGGGTTCTATTTGTATCTAGGGGTTCCTGGGGTACCTTAGTTCTTCTTAAGCCTCGGGCTTAGATACCCTCCCCATAAGGTGGACCAGACCCGCAAATTCTCACTCAAGCATTGGTTATACTGTCATGACCTTAGTTGTCTGACCTAGGTATACACACATGTTACTTGCAGGGTTTATTTTCAAGGTACCCTGAGTCAGATAGGGATCATGCAACACACATAATTTATGGAGGATTTTATCTCTGGAGGGATCTGACCAATTGTGCTATGAATCACATGAGGGTCCTTATAACTCATTCTATTACCTCCACTCTATTTTTCAGGAGTCTCATCCCCTCCTAGGAGAGGCATACCTTATTTAGTTCAGGAGGTCCCTTTTAGCCATCCTATCATGTTTACGTGCATTGGCCTCTAGTTTTATTTAGGAGTGTTCTCTTTGTATATTAGTTGGCCTTAGTATTTTTCATTGTGTCATGAGTTTTGAGTCATCGTGAAGTGAGACTAGAATCCATGTCGGTCTTTTTGACTCTTGAATTAGTTACCACAGTTTGGTATGATACTGAAACTGCCTCCTAAAAGGCATAGAGTTAATAAAAATGGTACATACATATCTTTCGTGCAATACCACGATCATCCCATCATGAGAACTGATTCATATTTGAGTATTGATTTGACTCCAACCTCCACTATGGTTAGTGGAGTCCCTGCAACTCCCTCATCATCGCTTACTTGGATTTCAGGGACTCCCTCAGTTAGTGCTACCCAGTTCATGAGCATAGCTCAGTCCATCGGGATGAATCTCTTTATATTCTTGAATGGCATGACTTCATCATCATCGATCTTCATTCCCCCTGGAAAATTTTTGATGGGGATTCCTAGTTATAGTCTTTAGTCGATTCCTATAGCCACTAATCTTCTTTTATTTTGGTATGTTGAATATGATTTTGCACATGTCATCCTCCATTCTGACATCTAACATAAATACTAGTTTTGGGCCTGGGAGAACATTGCCTCTTTATAATAATTTCCCATTTGGTAGGGGTCATATCTCTCAGTCTTTTCCTACAATAGGGGGTTGGAATACTCCTTCCTCTGGACCCAATCCTAGTTATAGTTTTCGAGGATGTAATGGGAAAATGGGCGATGTTTCTACTTCACATATTCCATCCTTCTATCCTTCGTCCACATTGCTTGTTTTGTCGAATGATTTTCTTATGGAAACTCCTCCTCCCACCTATGGTATTTCATAAGGGGCCAATTTGTATCCTCACATGGGAAACCCCTTGTACGGAGTTCCTTCGTCAAGGGGAAATGTATATCCTCACATGGGTAACCCGTATCATACCATTTTTTCCTCGCAAGCAATCCCATCAGTGATGATGCCTTTACATCCTTTCATAAATTAGTTAGGAGGGGGATATTATCCTACCAGGAAGGGTCTTGTTGTTTACCAGAACCCTCCTTGGCCCACAATCTCTCAAAGCCAATATTTCCTAGGAGCATGGTCTTAGATGCTACAACCAAGGCTATGTTTTCTAGCCATGTTTAATTTACCAAATCTATTGAGATTAATGAATGACCATGTGTGTCATCAACTAACATGGACCCTTGTCCCTGCCAAGCTTCCTCCGAACATTATGAAATTCGAGGGTAAGAGTGGCAAGGATCCAGGTGATCATGTTACAACTTATGGTGTTCGTTGAACTCTCTCAATGATGACTCGGTTTGTTTGAGACTATTTCAACACACCCTTATGGGGGTTTCTGCAAAATAGTACATTAATTTACCAGGGGGAATGTACTGAACCTTTCATGAGTTGGCCTTATTTTTTCTCAAACACTTTCAACTACCAGTTCGTTACGACGTTAGTACCGATCTTTTATCGACTTTCCATCAGGACAAAACCACTCACATCTCAGATCACATTCAAGAGTGGTGTAGGAGAAATCGGTTAATTAAAGCTAACATTCCACCATAGTTTCTATTGGAGTGGTTCCTTAAGTCCCTATTATCATATATTCCAAAGTATCTCTCTACATCTGGGGTAACGACTGAGCAAGAGGCCATATTTAAGGCCCAACAATTAGATCTTATATATGCTCAATATGGGATACTCTATGAAATTATTCCTGACGCACCACGGTCAATTAATGATCCAAGACAAAATCTTGGGCCTCATGTCGATGTCATTATAGGATCGGTAAATGCTAAGTATGTGGACTAGGTGACGAATCAGATGAAAAATCTCTCTCTCAACCAGTCTGCAATGGGAGAAGCTACGACTTTGTCTCCTCATGCTCAGTCATCGGTAGTACATTATGAGTAGTCAACAAACTCGAAGGATAACCAACAGCCTGGAGGGAATATGAGGAAAGGTAGAAATAATAACCGCAAGGGTGGGAATAATAACAACAATAACAAGAAAAGGGAAAATCAAAATAGAAACAAGTATGATAACAATGTTTTGGAGGGGAAGAAAGAAAAGTGGAAGGTAAAGTTTCCATGTAAGTTGTGTAAAGAGGATCACCTTACACATGTATGCCCTAAGATAAAGGAAGCCTCGGGGATCATAGAGCAGCAGCCAACTATGTTAACTATTATGTTTCCATATAATCAAAACATGGCCTCAAGAACCTCAAACACCGTAAATGCATTGGGTGGAGGTCAAACTCCCCTGGCACATGACTGTCCCCATCAATGTGTGAATATGGTTCAATATAATATTATCATAGGCACTAGGACTCGTGATTATAGTCCTTCACAACCTACTTTGGGTATAGATCCTCCCCCTATGGAAACACCTTTGAAAATAGATAAGCCTAACCCTATGCCTCACATTCCGAAAGGAGTTATTAAGTGCTCTACTCATAATCTCAATTCCAGAGCCACCTAGAATTACTCAATTGTCAAATATTTGGGCCAAACATTGTGTGCAATGTCAGATTTGGAGGAACTTCAAATGTGCCCAACAGAAAGGAATTCATTGTTATATGAGTTATGGGATCTTGACCCAAGTGGCTTGAAATATATCGAGTTCGATGTCATATATGTCCAACCTTTCTTACCTTACCATGTGGCTTTTCAAATCCATGTGGAATGTATGAATAGAACTATTAAGCATATTGTCATCAATGAAGGTTCTTCGACGTTTGTGATGTTTCTATCTTGTTGGAAATCCATTGGCTCTCCCTAGCTTTCTCAGTATATGAATATGTTAACTATGTTTGATGGGTGTTCGTTCAGACCCAATGGTATCCTTCATTCTCTTTAGGTCCAGTTAGGCAATAAAACTGTGGCAGTCAAGGTCAAGGTGGTTGATGCACCCCTTGACTACAATATTTTACTAGGGTGTAACTGGACTTACACTATGAAATTATTTGTGTCATCAGTGTTTTATGTTTTATTATTTCCTCGTGAGGGGTAGGTTGTAACAATTTACCAATTGTCTTTCACATGTGTTCAAGGATAAATTCGTGAGTGTGGACACAGACCAATCTCCACAGATCCACCCGGATCTGGAACAAACCGTGACAGAATACTACTCTTTCCCTAGTTCTAAAGTGTTGAAT
>JZKD02S1673231.1:541343-556705 GCA_000966675.3 Picea glauca
ATTTGAATCTGTACTCAATGATTGTCACAGTGGGGTGTGTGGTGGTCATTTAGTTGGTCTTGTGACAGACCAAAAAATATTGTGAGTTGGTTACTTTTGGTCGTCGATTTTTAAATATTATGTAGAAGAGGTCAAGAAGTGTCACCCTTGCTAGATGTTCACTCTTAAGATGTACTCAAACCCTACCCCTATTCACCCAGTCATTACCATCAATTCATTCACCAAGTGGGGGTTGGATTTCATGGATTTCAACACGACCTGACTAGGGGGCACCATTAAATTATTGTAGCCATGGACTATTTTACTAAGTGGGTTGAGGCCATGCCTACAATTAAATATTATGGTGAGACTGCAGCACACTTCGTATTCAATCATATTCTATCTTTGTTTGTAATTCTAAAGAATATGTTCACTGACCATGGAAGTCACTTTCATAACAAGATGATGACAGAGTTGGAATCAAAACTAGGGTTCAAGCAAGACCATTTGTCATCATATTATCCCCATGCAAATGGCCAAGTAGAGGCTTTGAATAAATCTCTAAAATCCATTTTGAAAAAAAAAGTGAGGCAAAGTAAATCTAACTATCTTGTGATGCTATACCCTTCTCTCTGGGAATACTGAACTACAGTAAAGACTTCTATTGGTTTTTTATCGTTCCAATTGGTTCATGAAGTGGATTTGGTTCTCCCCATTGCATGTGAGATTCCTTATCTCAGGTTAGCAGTTGGGATCCTACCTAACATGACTTATCTCGAAGAATGTCGTGTAAACTTGGAGCAACTTGATGAGCAGCATCGAGATGTCACCCTAGCCATCGAGGTGAGTAAGCGATGTGTCAAGGTCTAGTACAATAAATATGTTTTTTCCATGGTAGTACGTTGAGGGTGACTTGGTCCTTCTTTACGACCAAGCTAAAGAACCACTAGGAGCAAGAAAATTCAATCCCATGTGGCACAGTCCTTATATCATGTGTCATTTCCTCGAAAAAGGATCCTATGAGTTAGAGGATTATGAAGGGAATGTATTGAAGGAACCTAGAAATGGGATCTAAAAAAGTATTATGCTTGAGCCCCCCATATCGAGCATGAGCTTTTTGTATCATTGTACTTTAGTGTATATATTTTTCATTTTATTCTTTTATTGTATGTTTTCTTATCAAGTTTCCCTTTGATTGGGAGATGTCAACAAAATCATTGGTGTTCTTAGGATTTGTGGACAATGCCAATCATCATACTCGGAACATAGCTTTCGTCACTTGGGTTATCTATTCTCCTGAGGGACAAATCGTGTCTTTAGGAGGTGCTTGTCTAGGTCCATCGACGAACAATGTGGCTGAGTATAGTGTTGTTATCAAGTTATTACACGAAGCCATTTCGCATGGTGTTCGATATTTAGAGGTTCACTTGGATTCCCAGTTGATTGTGTGTCAATTGAATGGCATTTATCAAGTCAGGGATCCTACATTAGTCTGATGATTCCTTCGGGTATGACTTTTGGAACGGTATTTCATTACTTATAATCATATCCCTAGAAGTTCTAATCAAGTATCTGATGTGTATGTTAATTACATTTTAGATTTTCATTTTTCACATAGCTAAGTAAAGGAAACATACATTCATACATTTATGCATTCATCCATTGCAAAATATATAGGTAAAGTCGAAGACCAAAATATTTTTGTATTTCATTCATCAAGTTCAAAAAATATGGTATCATAGTACAAAATTGGGCTCATGGCCCTAAAAAATATACATATATGGTCAATAATTCAAATAACCATGGAATCTAAGCATGTGGTCTCGGGTGTGTGTCATGATAGCACACTATAGTGTTAGTGAGACGTCGAAAGAGTCTTATCGATGCCTACAACTTGCCTTTGCATAGCCTCAGGAAGATCCTTGACCTGGACCATAGAAATCATGTGCGTCAAACGTGATAGGTTTCCCTGCACGTTCTAAAGAACTCACTCTATGTCCCTGCCACCATTTCCTCTCCTCGTCCCTTGTGTCGATGTCGTGGGTATCCATCCAGTCGTCATGGGCCTACATATTCATAAGAGAGATAAAAATTAATATATGATGCCATATCAAAAATATTTTTGTTTTTCTTTTTTCATTTAGCAAATCAAAAAACAAAAACAAAAAAGGAAATATACAAAAATTGAAATTCTTATCGATCTCCCCAAATGAGGATCTTGGTGGTAATGGAATGTCACGATCCCATCGGTAGTAAATCCCCTCATAGGGATAGTCATCGATGGAAATGATTTGTTTGTTGATTAAGGTTGGTTGTCATTGATTTCAACCCTTGAAGAAAGCCTCATAGCACAAAGGTTTGGGTAATGGACCCTAGATTGTTTGATGTAAAGATGACTCAGTATTGACTTATGATGGTTGATAAGAAGTAAATATGGATGAAATACAAAGTGGACCCCTTATGGTGAAATCCCTCACAGGAAGATGCTTTGCGGAGTAAGAGAACCCATGCTTAATTCTCGAATAATGAGTTGAAGGATAGTGAAATTTTCAAGGAAACTATCCTAGATAGATATTTCTTGTCATGTCATTTCTAGTGGTAAGTGGAACGTCACATAACTCGTCACGGTTAGCGAGTTATGACCATACGAAGTTGGAGAACCCATCATAAGTCTTATAGAAGCCCCCAAGGGTCAAAGTGCTTTGCCAAATAAATTATTTTAAATAAAGAAGCCCTAAAATAAGGAAAGTGTAAGGCTACATGAAGATATAAATAAGAGGCAAAGTTCACTCATTAAACACACACTTGTACATTTTGTATATCTATTTTCTTGTGTAAATATTCTTGTAAATCCTTGTGGATACATCTGAAGTAGTGAACGACTGAGGTACCATGAAGGGTTGACGGTGAAATTGTCAGATTTACAGAAAACCCCATTTTTTGATGCATACGCGAGTTTTCTATGTATAGGGTGCATATGCATTGAAGGTATACGCGGGATGGATGTGTATAGGGTGAGTATGTACGCAGGTTGACTATGTATAGGGTGAGTATATGTTGATAAATCCATGAAACTTGAGAAGATGAAGGTGCAGAGGTTTTAGATTTTGAGATCAAGCTCCCAAGAAGGTCTAGAGTGCTCAGATACATCAGATCCATCCATTGGTTCAAAAGGTATGTCTTATTTCTATGAATAGTTTGATTTTGATGTATGCATGAGGAATGGCAATGGAGATTTGAGGATTCTCCCTAGAGAGACTAGTGGCTACATGGGATCTTTTGTATAAGACAAATCTACAGAAATACAGTGCTGGTATATTTATCATTGATACTTCTTGTTGAGGCACATCTTGTATTTCTTGGCACATGGCTAAGAGTTTTTATGGTACATGGTTGAGATCTTGTATTTATTGATGTATTGAGAAATTGAATATCAGAAAGGGGTTGATGACTAATATCATGTGAGGGATATTATACTTGTTCATGATTACACATACTTATATGGCACATGACTAGAGAGAGACATACTTGCCTTGAGTAGAGGTTATGTATTAGGATGTATGAACATGGTACAGTTACAGTCTGGATACATTGACATGTTACAGATCTATGTGAAAGAAGTTACAGAGGGTCAAAAGTTTTCAAGTGAAAGGAAACCCTAGTTTCAGAAGGCATACACGGGCTACAAAACAAATAGGGCAAGTACATATGTGGGTTACATCACTACAGGTCACGTATCTATTGTATTTTTGTAGATACATGTTCAATTCAGGTATGGTTTGATTACAAGGTAGTTGTACATATTGGATATAGGGCAGTGGTACAGGTTGATACAGTTGTACAATAGTATATCTCACAGTGACAGGTTGACAGTGGTTCCATAATTCTACTTCTACTTCAGGGTGGTTGGATGGGGCAAGGATAGGTGGTTGTATACACCTTCTGGTTGTAGCTAGAGAACATAGGGGGTTGTAGCCTCCTTCTAGTTGTAGTCAGAGAAACCAAGGGGTTGGAGCCTCCTTTGAGTTGCAGCTAGAAAACAAAGGAAGTTGGTTCTTCCAATGAATGTAATTCTTCAAGACATATAAGAAAAAGCATTCCATGGTTTTCTCCCAATTTGGATTTCCACGTAAAACACTAGTGTACTATGTATGTGTGTGATTGTTTATTTCTTATTGCTCATTATTGGATAATAATTCTACATTGATATAACATTTGAAGAAAAAGGATTATAATTACGCTATTACGGATTCACCCCCCCTCTCAGTAATCCAACAATTGGTATCAGAGCAGGTTCCTTCAGAAATTAGTTTAACCACTGATAGGTAGATCATGGAGAGTACCAATTCGTATAAAAATGGAATACCACAGTTTGATGGACAAAATTATGCATTTTGGAGCATAAGAATGAAGACATATATACAATCACGGGAATTTCAAGTTTGGAAATCAATTGTAGATGGATACACAACACCAACAGTTCCACCAACAAATGACAAAGTAGTGAAACTTAGTGAGAATAATTCCAAAGCCAAAAATTCACTTTTGAATGGTCTCAGTGATACGATATTCACCAAAGTTTCACATTGTAAATCTACTAAAGATATTTGGGACAAGCTTCGAAATATTTATGAAGGAGATTCAAAAGTCAAAGAATCAAAGCTTCAAACTTACAGAGGTCAGTTCGAACAACTAAAAATGAAGGATGATGAAGATATCGCAGCCTACTTCTTACGAGTCGATGAAACAATGAATGCAATCATAGGATTGGGAGAAGAAATCAAAGAATCTGTAATTTTTCAAAAGGTACTAAGATCACTTCCTACGAGATTCAACCCTAAGATATCAGAACTAGAAGAAAGATCGAATCTAAACTCAATAAGCATGGACAAATTGCATGGAATCTTCACAACATATGAGATGAGAACTGAACAGGAAAATCCATATGTAAAAGAAGCAGCCTTCAAAACATCCAAAAGATCAAAGCAAAAGAAAAAGTAACAAGAAGAATATAGTAGCAGCAGCGACATCTCGGAAGATGATGAAGAAGTGGCCAACTTCGTCAAAAGACTGAACAAGGGAACCAACGGTAGGTATAAAGGTAAGCTTCCTTTAATTTGTTTTAATTGTGATGGTATTGGTCATTTTGCTAACAAATTTCCTCATAAGAAAAATAAAAATGATGAAGGTTACTCAAAAGGAAAACACACATATAAAGGAAAAAGAACTACAAAGAAAGATTTCAAGAAAAGCTTATGCATCAAATAAGGCATATCATCATCAGATGAAGTTGAAGTCAGTGACAGTGAGACAGGAAGAGTTTTATTCATGGTAGTAAAAGACTCTGACAAAGAAGACTCCGAAGAAGAATATGAAGAATCCAAAGAAGAAGTCGAAGAAGAAATTGAAGAGGGAGAAGTTGACTTTCGAGAAGAATTAATGTGTGCCATAGAAGTTATCAAAAGAGAAAAGAACAAGAACAAGAAACTACAAGCAAAACTAGACAAAAAGGAAGACACTCAAGAACTAGAAAAAATGATCACAAAATTGAAAGTTCAAATAGAAGAAGATAAAATAATTGAAGAAGCACTTAAAGAACAGCTAGAAGAAAAGGACGAGATCATCGGAAACTTAGAATCAGAGATTGTCACATTAAGAAAGGATATTCAAAATAAAAATATGTAGAATAGCTCAAAATTTTTGGATGACATTATCAGCAATCAAAAATCTCATCATGACAAGTATGGACTTGGATACAATTAGACAGAAAAGGGATCAAGCTCCAAAAAAACAGAGCAAGAAACAAATCCAAAAATCTATGAAGAAACTATCAAAGGGGACAGAAAGATATACAAGGAAGATTATAGGGACACTCCTCCACCGAGAAGATTCAAATTTCTGAATCAACAACACATAGATAGGCCTTAAGAAGAAGAAGGATTCATAAGAGCACCTCCTTTCAGAAGATCTTCAACTCCCAGGTATCAAACTATATTTTTTGGTTTATGTTATGCATGTAATAATTTTGGACATAAAGTTGTAAATTGCAGAGCTAACAATAGGAACAATAACAACTTTGAGATTCATACGCAAAAGGGTTATTCAAGAAGACCTAGTGAAACACAAAGAAGAATTTACAACAGGTTTGAATCCTTGAGCACTCAAGTGGAATGCTACAAATGTAACAAATTTGGACACATGGCCAAATATTGCAGAATGACAGTCCCTCCTAAAGAACCTCAATAGAATAACAATAGTCATAGACAAGAACCTCATAAAATGACATGGATAAGAAAGCAAGATCAATATAGAAATGAAGAATGCATAGTATCTCTACAGGATAAGTAGAAGAAACACAGTTGGTATGTTTACAATGGGTGTTCAAAACACATGATAGGTGATAAAGAAAAATTTCTTACATTACGAAAGGAAATAAATTGATCAGTCTCCTTCAGAAATGATAATTCAGCCAAAATCATTGGAGAAGGCACAGTCTGAATTGGGAATAAGAATGAAAAGGCACAAAATGTTCTACTAGTAGAAGATATGAAACATAATATTCTAAGTGTGATTCAAATGTGTGACGAAGGTCATAAAGTTACTTTTGATTCACAAAAGTGTGAGATAAGAAAAGAAGGTTCAGGGAAATTGGTTGGTACAACTGCAAGAACTTCAAACAACATATATGTGTTAAATGAAATTGGAAATAAAAAGTATTGTCTAGGAAAGGAAGATGAAATTTGGCTATGGAACAGAAGAATGGGTTACATGCATTTCGATAAACTTGTCAAAGTCAGCAAAAGAGAATCAGTCAGAGAAATGCCCCAAATCATGAAACCAACCGACACTTTATGCAAGCATTGTCAACAAGGAAAGCAAACAAGGACCAGGTTCAAATCAAAGGAATATTCAACAACAAGACCACTGGAAATTGTGCACACTGATCAAGTTGGACCAACTACAACAAAGGGCTTAAAAGGTGAAAGATATTTTATGTTATTAGTTGATGATTATAGAGGAATGATTGCAATTTGCTTTCTCAAGAACAAGTCAGAAGCTTTTGAAAACTTCAATATCTACAAGGAAATGGTTGAAAATGAGATGGATTCAAGAATCAAATGATTGAGATATGATAATGGAGGAGAGTTCACTTCAAAGGAATTTATGGACTACTGCAGCAGTCATGGAATAAAAAGGCAATTCTTCGTTTCTAGGACACCTCAATAGAATGGAGTTGTTGAAAGAAAGAATAGGACAGTACAAGAAATGGCTTGAACAATGATAATGGATTCCAAATTGACAGATATATTTTGGACACAGGCAGTGCATACAACAGTTCACATTCAAAATAGAGTAATGCTCAGAAAAAACACTGATAAAAATCCCTATGAGCTATGGAAAGGAAGACCAGCAAATGTGAAGCACTTCATAGATTTTGGAAGCAAATGCTACATCAAAAGAGAATATGGAAGAATGGGAAAGTTTGACTCTCGTGTGGACAAAGGAATACTTGTTGGTTACTCAAGTAAAAGAAAAGCATACAAGTGTTACAATCTAAGATTAAACAAAGTTGTGGAAAGCATCAATGTAACAATTGATTAAAAAAGCAGATCAGAATCAAAGGAAGAAGAAAACAAATCAATGGAGTAACTTTTTGAAGAAGAAGATGAAAAAGAAGTAGAAGAGGAATATGAAGAGAAACTGATCGAAGAATAAGAGCAAGTTCAACAAGTGTCTCCAAAGACACCCAGTAAACGAGTACAAAAGAATCATCCTTCAGATCAAATTATCAGGAATAAAGATGCAGGAGTTGAGACTAGAAGAAAAATGTGTTCACCGAAACAAACACACCTAGCACTCTTATCTACAATTGAACCAAACTATTTTGAAGAAGCCAGCAAGGATGAATTTTGGAATAAGGCCATGGATGAAGGATTGGATCAAATAGAGAAAAATGACACTTGGGAATTGGTTCCAAGACCAAAGAATAAGAATGTGATTGGCACAAAATGGGTTTTCAAGAATAAATTGAATGAAGATGAACAGGTGATGAGGAACAAAGCTACACTGGTATGTAAAGGATATGCACAGATTGAAGGAATCGACTTTGAAGAGACATTTGCCCCAGTTGCTAGAATGGAAGCAATCTATTTGATTTTAGCTTATGCACGCTCTAAAAATGTTAAAGTATATCAGATGGACGTAAAATCAACTTTTATGAATGGGGAACTTGAAGAAGAAGTCTACATTGAACAACCAAAAGGATTTCAATTTTCAAAGAACACAGATTATGTGTGTAAATTAAAGAAGGCCCTGTATGGTCTAAAACAGGCTCCTAGAGCATGGTACTCTAGACGGGATAAGTATCTGTAGCAGGCAGGGTTCAGAAAAGGAAGTGCATATAGCAACCTCTACATCAAGGTAAGTCAAGGTAATATTTTATTAATTGAAGTTTATGTTGATGATATTATTTTTGGTAGTGATGATGACAGGTTAAGGCAGAAATTTGCAAAAGATATGAAAAATGAATTTGAAATGTCATTACTTGGAGAACTATCCTTCTTTCTTGGGCTTCAGATACGTCAAAGCAACAAAGGAATTTTTATTTCTCAAACCAAGTATATCAGAGAAATGCTAAAGAAGTTCGGAATGGAAAATTGCAAACCAGTTATCACTCCCATGCAAACAAGTTGCAAGTTGAGTAAAGATGATGATTCAAAGTCTACAGATCAGAGGCAATACAGGTCAATGATTAGCATCCTACTATATGTGACAACATCCAGACCAGATGTAATGTAGGCAGTTGGACAGGTGGCACGATTTCAAGAAGCACCAAAGGAATCACATGTATTAGCAGTAAAGAGGATTTTCATATATCTCAAAGGAACAGAAGAGTTTGGATTATAGTATCCAAAAGGAAAGGATCTATCACTTATTGCCTACACAGATGCAGATTGGGCAGGTTGTAGTGATGACCAACGAAGCACCAGTGGAGCAACTTTCTACTTGAGTGAGTGTTTAGTTTCATGGCTAAGCAAGAAACAATAATCAGTGTCTTTATCTACAGCCGAGGCAGAGTATATTGTAGTAGCATCATGTTGTACACAGGTTATTTGGATGAGACAAACTCTGAAAGATATATAGGTTGAGTATGATGAGCCCATTCCAATCTATTGTGATAATACAAGTGCCATCATTATCTTGAAAAACCTGGTGATGCATTCCAAGACGAAGCACATTCCAATCAAGTATCATTTTCTATGGGAGCAGGTTGCATAAAAGAATATCAGAGTTGAGTATGTGGGCACAAAAGAACAAGTTGAATATATCTTTACAAAACCACTTCCATGGGAAGCCTTTGAATATCTTGGCAAAGACTTAGATTTATTTCTACTCCAAAATGAATGCTTTTTGAATTCTTATCTTATATGTCTTAGATTTACACGAGGAAGCACCATAAGAGGACAGTTCAGTCAGGGGGAGCAGCCCTGGATAGAAAGATAACTTTTCCATTGATGACAAAGGGGGAGAGATTTATCAGATGCAAAGGATAGAGGCATGGTTCTAGGGGGAGAAGATTTATCAAATACATAGGACAAAGGCATGGTTATAGGGGGACCAGATTTATCAGATGCAGAGGATAGTGGCATGGTTCCAGGGGGAGCATGAGTGATATGATTTCAGTATTACATCATAGTGTTGCCTTCAATGCCAAAGGGAGAGATTGTTGATTAAGGTTGGTTATCATTGATGTCAACCCTTGAAGAAAGCCCCGCAGCACAAAGATTTGGGTAATGGACCCTAGATTGTTTGATGTAAAGATGACTTATTATTGTCTCATCATGGTTGATAAGAAGTAAATATGAATGAACTCCAAAGTGGTTCCCTTATGGTGAAATCCCTCACGGGAAGATGCTTTGCAGAGTAAGAGAACCCATGCTTAATTCTTGAATAATGAGTTGAAGGATAGTCAATTTTTCAGGGAAACTATCCTAGATAAATAGTGCTTGTCATGTTGTTTTCGGTGGTATGTGGAACGTCACATAACTCCTCACGGTTAGAGAGTTATGAGCATACGAAGTTGGAGAACCCCTCATAAGTCTTATAGAAGCCCCCAAGGGTCAAAGTGCTTTGCAAAATAAATTATTTTAAATAAAGAAGCCCTAAAATAAGGAAAGTGTAAGGATACATGAAGATATAAATAAGACACAAAGATCACTCATTAAACACATACTTGTACATTTTGTATATCTATTTTCTTGTGTAAATATTCTTGTAAATACTTGTGGATATATCGGAAGTAGCGAACGTCTGAGGTAGCTTGAAGGGTTGACGGTGAAATTCTTGGATTTACAGAAAACCCCATTTTCTGATGCATACGTGGGTTGTCTGTGTATAGGGTGCATAAACATTGAAGGTATAGGTGGGCTGGTTGTGTATAGGGTGAGTATGTACACGGGTTGACTGTGTATAGGGTGAGTATATGTTGATAAAGCCATGAAACTTGAGAAGATGAAGGTGGATAGGTTCTAGATTCTGAGATCAAGCTCCTAGGAAGGTCTAGAGTGCTCAAATACATCAAATCCATCCATTGGTTCAAAAGGTATGTCTTATTTCTATGAATAGTTTGATTTTGATGTATGCATGAGGAATGGCAATGGAGATTTGAGGATTCTCCCTAGAGAGACTAGTGGCTACATGGGATCTTCTATATAAGAAAGATCTACAGAAATACAGTGTTGGTATATTTATCATTGATACTTCTTGTTGAGGCACATCTTGTATTTCTTGGCATATGGCTAAGATTTTTTATGGTACATGGTTGAGATCTTGTATTTATTGATGTATTGATAAATTGAATATCAGAAAGGGGTTGATGACTAAGATCATGTGAGGGATATTATACTTGTTCATGATTACACATACTTATATGGAACATGACTAGAGAAAGACATACCTACCTTGAGTAGAGGTTATGTATAAGGATGCATGCATAGGGTACAATTATAGTCTGGATACAGTGACAGGTTATAGATCTATGTGAAAGAAGTTACAGAGGATCAAAAGTTTTCAAGTGAAAGGAAACCCTAGTTTCAATGCATACGTGGGTTGCATAACAGATAGGGTGCATACATACATGGGTTCCATCACTACAGGTCACATATCTATTGTATTTTTGTAGATACATGTTTAGTTCAGGTACAGTTTGATTACAAGGAAGTTGTACAGATTGGATACAAGGAAGTGGTATAGGTTGATACAGTTGTACAACAGTATATCTCACAATGACAGGTTGATAGTGGTTCCATCATTCTACTTTTACTTCAGGGTGGTTGGACGGGGAAAGGATAGGTGGTTGTATCCACCTTATAGTTGTAGTCAGAGAACATAGGGGGTTGTAGCCTCCCTCTGGTTGTAGCCATAGAATTGGGGAGTTGGAGCTTCCCTCAGGTTGTAGCTTGAGAAACCAAGGGGTTGGAGCCTCCTTCCAGTTGCAGCTGGAAAACAAAGGAAGTTGGTGCTTCCAATGAATGTAATTCTTCAAGACATATAAGAAAAATCATTATGTGTTTTTCTCTCGATTTGGGTTTCCATGTAAAACACTAATGTACTGTGTATGTGTGTGATTGTTTATTTCTTATTTCTCATTATTGGATAATAATTCTACATTGATATAACATTTGAAGAAAAAGGATTATAATTACGCTATTACTTATTCACCCCCCCTCTCAGTAATCCAACACTTTCATTGCCACCAATGAAAGAACTCATCATTATAGGGGTTTGGCACCCTACCACCTCCCAAGCGCCTAATCCCTTTGGTCCATCGAGTCATGCTTGGATCACATAGACCATGTGGAGGAACTTCTAATATGGGAATTGCATCTATTATAGTAATTTTTTCCACACTATATGCATCATGCTTTGGTGGCCTTCCCTTTCCCTTTGTAGACTCAATTTCCCCATTTTTCTCAATCCAAAGTCAAAATTTCAAATATTTGTGCATATACGCAAGCTACAATTAAACAACATGTGTATATGCAGGTTGCTCCATTATATCCCGCGTACATCGAGTTTTGTGCTCAAAATTAAAAATATTTTGGGTTTTCCATGCCAAGTCATAGGATCCATAACCCTTGGCCTTTCATATGCTGGAAAAATTCCAATTCAACCCTTTAATTCCCTTTGGAAGCTATAAATTGAGCCATATACAAGCCTTGTAAAAAAGGAGAAAAAAGAAGAGAGAAAGTACACTCTGGAGAAATTTTGCCTCATATTACATTCTTGAGTCTGCATCCCTTAGTATTTTAAGTATGAAATCTCCTTCTGCTTAGCCCCTAAGCTCTCCCTATCCTATGAAGGAGGAACCCAATTACTCCTAGAACTTGTGAGATTTCCTTATGGAGGATTGAAGTGGTGAAGGCCCAGGTGGAGGGACTTAGTTTCTTGGTTTCGATGATTTTCTTATACAAGAGGTTTTCAGCTATGTACTCATGTTGATTATATTAATAGAAATACTATTTTCTTGTCCAATTGTATATTGCAAGTGTTTATATTATTTTCCATGGGTAAATTTGCTATACATGTTAATGGATTATGCTAGTTTATATGCTAACATTTCATATATTTTCCATATGTTTTTGTATCTTATATGTTGGGGACAAGTTGTAGGTATCAAGAATTGGATCATGAGCTCAACAGTGGTCTCCTACAAACGTTGGGAAGAGCTAGGATTTTAGCCTTTCTTTTGTTGGCATTTCCATTTATCTAGCATATTCGAGATTTGAGTTGATTAATGGATGACGTTCTATCTTTTGTGGTCCTACCCCAAGCCAAATGGATTTATTCCTCATAACATAATTGGAGACTTCGCTGGGGGTTTCTCCTTTTTGGGTTTAGTTGGTGATTTTTTTCTTTAATTACTCTATGTTTTCCTTATTTTCTTTGTCTCTTGTTGCTTAACAGCCTCTACATTGCTTTATATTTGAATTGCTTGCCCTAGTCCTTACCCAGTCAGTGTCTTTCTTGGAATACACAATTTTTCCCTTAACCGAGTCAGTGATGATGACAGGATGAGTCAGAAATTTTCCATAGATATGAAAAGTGAGTTCAAAATTTCTTTGCTTGGTGAGTTGACTTTCTTTTTGGGATTACAGATATGTCAACATGATAAAGGTATTTTCATCTCATAGACCAAGTATATCAGATAAATTCTAAAGAAGTTTGGAATCGAAGATTTCAAAACCATGAGTACTCCTATGTAGACTAGCTACAAGTTAAGAAAGGATGATGATTCTAATCATGCAGATCAGAGACTCTACAAATCGATGATTGGAAGCTTACTCTATGTGACAGCATCAAGACTGGATTGACGCAAGCAGTTGGACAGGTTGTGAGATTTCAAGCAGCACCAAAAGAAACACATGTTATGGTAGTAAAGAGAATATTGATATATCTCAAGGAAATAGAAGACTTTGGATTATGGTATCCAAAATGGAATGATCTATCTTTGTTCGCCTACACAGATGCAGATTTGGTAGGTAGAGTTGATGATAGAAGAAGTACAACTGGAGAATAATTCTACTTAGGTGAGTGTTTGGTATCATGTCTAAGAAATAAATGGTCATCGGTATCTTTTTCCACGGAAGAGGAAGAATATATTGCAACGAAAACATGTTGCACTTAGGTTCTTTGGATGAAGCGGACCTTGCAGGATATACAAGTGAAGTATGATGAGCCCATTTCAATACTCCGTGACAACACCAGCGCTATCATTATCTCCAAGAATCTAGTGATGCATTCCAATAAGAAACACATTCCTATCAAGTATCACTTTCTACGGGAACAGGCTATAGAGAAGAACATCAGACTAGAATATATTGGGACAAAATAGCGGATTGCAGATATCTTCACCAAACCTCTTTTGAGGGAGACCTTTGAGTATCTTCGCTAGAAAATTGGAGTAGTTTCTACCCCAAATTGATCCACATGGATTTGGACACAATACGATAGGGGGAGAGAAGTAAAGAATATTTTGAATGCTTTTCATATACATCAAATATTTACAAAAGGAAGCACCATGAAGAGAAAGCAAAGACTTGTAGATAGGGGGAGCATCCCCAAGCATAGTTATTCTTTGTCATTGATGTTAAAGTGGGAGAGAAAGAACATATGCATGGAAATGGAGAGAAAGAACAAATGCATGGAGACAAGGGGAGAAATGGTCCCAAGGGGAGAGATGGTCATAGGGAGGAGCATGAGTGTTACCATGCCTTCAGTATTTCCATCAATTGCAAAGGGGGATGTTGTTGAAATATTGGTTTTCATTGATGTTAACACTTGAATAAGTCTAGTAGCCCTAGTAGTATGGTTATCGAACCCGTATTTGATCAAGGAAAAAGGTCATCAAGGATGATGTAAATGCAGGTAAGTCACTCATGGATGGATAGTCCTCATCATTTCATTTTCGTTGATAGGTGGTATGCCACATAGTTCCTCACAGTTGAGTATTTATGGCCTTGTGAAGTTAGAATCCCTAAAGAATGGTCATGAAGCCCCTAGTTGGTTACAAGTCTTTAATGAAAGGGTAAAGTGGTTGTAACAAGAAATTCAAGAAGCCCCTAAGTTTGAGGAAAGAGGTTACCTAGAAAAAGTATAAATACACCTCAAGGTGTCATTCATAAATACATTCACTCACTCTTTCTATTGAACATCTTCTAGTCTATTGGCAAGTTTTGCGACAGTTAAATCTAAGGTAGAGACAAGTGAGAAGTGCAGGAGTTTCAGGGTTGCATAGGAGAGAGACATTTTATGTGGAAACCTTAGATTATTTTACCCCCGTGGATCAGACTAATAGTGTCCCAAGAGGAACCCCCATGGATCAGACTTGATCCAGGTGGATATCGGTGGCCACCCACCTTTTCCAAATGGCTTAAAACGACTTCTTGGCAATTTTGGCAATTTACTATTTTTAGCAGGTTTTAACTTCTCGGGCCATTTTGAAGGCCCAAATGAAGGTTTTTCGAGATAGAGGTTCTCAATGATAGCTGAATTCATAATTGAATCCCCACAATGAATCTCCTTGATGATACCTTTCCAACGATCTATCACATGCCTAAAACGAAGATCGTATGCAAAAGTTACAACCCTGGGAAGTTGATGTACTCACTTACCCAAACGGGGCCCACATGAATTTTGGTGCTTCATCTCCCGGGGTTAAGTTTTTGGATGTCTAGGGTTTTTGGCATTCATGCTTATTGTAAAAGGGCAGAGCCTCATTGTAATCATCTTCTTGTGAATGCGAGTAGCCATCACATCTCTTCTCAGAGATAAGCTGCCACCATTCTAGCGAGTCTTTCACTCTGTATTTTTACAGTCTCTGT
>JZKD02S1673231.1:576011-593020 GCA_000966675.3 Picea glauca
TTTTAGTGTATATTTTGTATGTGGGTACCTAACATGGCCTCGTTGTCAGGACCCATTCTTTATTTTCACCATAGTGATGTTCAGGGGGGGTGTTGGCGTTACTTCACACACACCTAGGATTTATTTTTCCAAAGGTTTTTCCTATGTTTATTAGTATTTATCCAGTCTCCTAAAGTTTAGGGAGAATATTCCTCTAGGAGAATACTCTCTTCAGTTTGACGAGTTGAGTGGAGTTTAGATGTTGAATTTGTTTTGTCACCATGCAAAATTGGGATCATCACCACTAATGTGCATTATCATTGGGATCATCACCAAACTATTGCATTACCAATGATTCCCTGATATCCTCCTCACTTCACTTTGTTTCAGTCAGTTAATTGAAGAATTGTAGACTAGTTAACTTAGCTAGGTGGCAGTTCACTCTCATAACTGTCCGAGAGACTAGACTAGGTGGAAGTTCACTCCCATAATTGATGTTGTGTGTCCAGATCACTCTATACCACCACTATGGTGTGTTGGATTCACCTCTAGTGTTTATCAGTTGAGTTATACAGATTATATCATGTGTAAATTATTCATTATTCATTACGGATAATTCAGTATTCATTACGGTTAATGAGAATTCTTCCATTCTTTTTCTCTCTCTTCTTCTTTCTCAATTTCTCTCTACAAATGTGTGTGGTATTTTTTATATAGATCTATTTTGTGTAGTTTCAACACATTTACATACTTGGCATGTTGCAATTGGTCTAAAAAATCATCAATCATGTGTAGAGGTTACTGATCCTTGTGTGTAATCTTGTTCAGAGCTTTGTAGTCAATACACTTTCACCAAGTCCCATCCTTCTTGGGTACTACGATGATAGTTGACCCATAAGGTGAGGTGCTTGGTGTTGGGCTCTAAAGATGTCTAAAAACAACCTTAGTTTAACATTAATTTATCAACCCAAGGATTCGTCTTTTATCTCAAAGAATATCGGCAAAGTCTATGCAGATAGCTTATAGAGGCTAAAATCATGTAGTGAAAGTAGATCTGAGTTTATCAACAATCAAGTTCCTCAAACATTCATTAAATATTCTAGAGATTGAAATCTAAAGCTATGCAAAAGGAAAGGAACTAGCTAATCTATTGAATTCATTCTAAGAGCAGTAATTGAATCTAGATAAAGACTTGCAAAAATTACTATCATTATGAATCAAAATTGTTGAAAAGAAAAAGGTGAATTGCTCCATCTATGGAAAGGAACAAAGACTATAATCTAACTGAAAAGAGACGGAAATCATATTTCTATTGAAAGGAAAAACAACTATATTCTAGCGGAAAAAAACAAAAAATGTAAACTTAAGTAAAAGGAACAGCAAATGTAAACTTATGAAAGGAACAACAGATGTAAACTTATGAAAGGAACAACATATGTAAACTTATGAAAGGAACAACAAATGTGAACTTATGAAAGGAACAACAGATGTGAACTTATGAGGAACCTTCATGCATCAAATCTCAGTAATAGGCATTGGAACAGTAATCATTTTAATGCTTCAGGGAATATCTATTTCTTGCAATTGACATGAAATCATCAACACACTTATGCGTTCGTTAACTACTATAAAATAGAATCGAATCACAAGACAGAATTTGAGTTGATACAATTACAGATCGAACAGTAGCTCCTTCAGATTGGACCCTCGGTCCTTAAAAGCACTGTTATTTGAAACTCAGTATATAAAAATGGAAAAACTGCTTGAGGCTTCTATTGATTTCATAGCTGGTACAACATTTCTACAAAAACTGCTAACGCTTAGCAATTCTATATTCTCTATTCTTGAGTGCAATTCTTTTCATTTTTTCTTCAAGATCTATTTACCCCTTATATGTTACAATAATCTAGGTAAATTAAGCTATCCTGAGGATCGAGAGATTCTCAGGATTACTTTACTATTACAATAATAACTCAATTATCTTTAAAACTACTTTGCGCCATAAAGTCTTGAACCTCCAATAGCTTGCGCATCTTCAAGATTCCCCTTGCTATCTTGGGTTTGAAAATATTTAACCAATCCTGCAATAAAACCATACAATTCCAATCATATTTAGGATCTATGTAATCTAATCTCCAAGAATCAATGCTAAAGGGTATATTATTCATTTTCTATTCTATTTCCTTCTAAATAACTGAAAAGTCAATCAAGATGATATCATGAAATGTGGGAAAAAGGAAGATATTTATACCTTTTTCATAACCTAACATACCCCCCAGCTTACCTTCTTGCATATCCTCATGCAAGCTGAGATTTTACATGTAAAGAAGTAATGATGTAAGATGGAAAGGTTGGTTCCCCAAGCCTTCTGAACCCATTGCTTCTTTTGATTTCTCCAAAAGCAGCATCCTCCCTCTTCTTGCTAATTTGGTAATATTTTTGGTAACTTTCTGGAGGGAACCAGATGATAGGGGTATTATATATGCACCCAATCCAAGCATGCCCTTCCTCTTGGAGCAATCTAGAATACCTCTCTATTCTGAAGGTAGTTGCAAAGAATATCCTATACCCAAAGGGCTCCCTACTCTTTACTTCACTGGAGGAGGCATCCCATCTCAGTTTAGAAGCAGGAAGAGATTCCTCCTTAAGCTTCCTAAAGTGAGTGATACCTGAATGTATAACTTGTATATGGATGGGGGCCAAGGAGTATACGACCCCTTTCCTTTTCATAAAAGTTTTATGTCGCATAATGGCTGGAAAGGACTTTGGAGGCTCCCCCCTAACCCAGAGATCCAACCCAGCGTCCCTTTTTAGGAAGGTTTTATGAGCTTTACCCCATCTGACTTGATTCTGAGTGAATGACAAAAATGCCTGAAACTGTATATCACCTATGAATGGGCTAGGGTTATCCTTCCTGTTTTCTTCCAGAATAAAATTATGAAAGTATAATTCACACAAAAAGTATTGTACCTTTTCATCCTTCTCTCTGAAACATGAAATAAACTCAGGTATAGTGGCAAAAGAAATAGGTTTTCCTGCTCTGATGGCCTTCACTCTCAATAACAAATATCGTTCCGGCAAGAATAACGTGTAATTGGTGGCAGGAGCTCTATAATTAATAGCATCAAAATAGTCATCACAAATTTCCTTGATTTGCTCCAGATCTTTTTCCAATTGGGTTTGCACCTTTTTGATCTTCTCTTGGGCTCTGGTGAGCACAGCATAGGTCTCACCCTCTGTTGTTGTCATGTCCTTCAATCCTTTAACAATCCTTTGATATTCAGTCCTAGTTACAATTCCATCTTAGTGTTGAGCCAATGTGTGTTGGGCTTGTGTAAGTTTTGCTTTTAGTCTATCGATGGTGACACTTTGTGCTTGATATTGAGATGCTTGGTATTCTTCCATAGCGCTCATCTCTTCCCTAGATTGATTTAATGCTTGTTGGACCTATGCAAGTTATGCTTCCAACCTGTCCACAATAATACTTTGTTTTTGGGACTGGAGTGCTTGGTGCTCTGCCATAGTCAGCAACTCACTTCTGTTTTGAACCAAGGTTTGTTGAGACTACATCAATTCTTCCTCCAATATACTGATGGTAGCATCATGCTCAAGGCGTTGAGCTATCTTCACCTGAGCATCAATTGCTTCTGTAGCTATCATATTTTCCTGTTTTCCTGTGTCTCTAAAGGAGGTGCTTCCTCATTCTGGTCTACTGTTTCTTCTACTACTATTTCTTCAGGTTCTATCTATATCCCTACATAATTTGTACTGACTGCTTATTTAGGAAGAGGGTTTCTTCCTTGTACTCTAGCCCTTTTGTTCTTCTTTCTTCTGTGGGCTTTATCTGCTTGTTCTAACTGTTTCCTCAATTCCTTAATAATTTCCTTGAGTTTAACTAGCTTCTGCTTTAATACTTCAGTCGTCTTAGCCTTTTTATTCAACAGTTTATTTTCTTTTTTTTAACTTTTTAATTTTCTTATGGATTTTGGTTGATTTATGTTTATGGGAGGTCTCAAGGCCTTCTTCATTCTGGCTAGCAGATGGTTGTTCCTTTGTTCCTTCCAATTGTTCTATCTGTCCAAGAGGGATTCTTGTTTCGAAATGGGGTTCTTCCTGTGCTCTGTCCTCAGGAAAAGAAATTTCAATATCAGGAAAATATTCAACTGGTTTTGAAGAGGAGGGTTGTTCTAGGTATATTTCTGGATTATTTTTGCCTCTATCAAGTGAGGTTCCCAAGCTTCCCAAAGCCTGGGCTATTTCTACCTCATAGTTCTTCATAAATTGTTTTGTCAAATGTGATAATGTCGGTTGGGTGTCTTCCTGATCATTCCTTTGTGAGGTCTATTCTTCTTGCCAAATTCCTTGAGCATTCTTGCGCGGAGACTGTTTTGTAGAGTTCTAAAGTTCTTCAAGCTGTTTTGTTGTATCATGAATTGCTTCAGCTGTTTCCTGGATTCGTCTGCTTCTTCTCATTTTATGAATGATGGTTGTAGGGGCAATTGTTTCTCTCTTCGTCTTTTTTGTTAATGCATGTGTTTGTGAGGCTTGGGTATCTATGATTTGGGCAGTATCTACCTCAGCTTCAGTTTGAGGAGATGGGATTTCCCTTTGGGTAGTAGTCTCTTATGCCTGTCTATCTTCGATTTCTTGTGGTGGTTCTTCATGGCATAATTCAGGTTGCTCTAGTTGTGGAGGTCTATTGGCCTCAATCAAGTTATCCTAGATCAATTGAGTTTGACTTAGTTCTTTAATTGTTATCATTTTAACTAATCTATGGTGGTTGATAATAGTAACAGGGTCCTTGGATTTTTGTGTTCTCAGAGCAACCTCATGTAATATGGCATTCAGAAAGAAAGGTAGATTAAGTACTAACCGTTGTTTTAAAGCTGCTAGCAATTTGAGGTGGCGAGGTCGAATTACATCATATCGTCCATCACAAGTGATGTACTGTTGAATTACCCCTACAAGTTCCTTCCATGGTTCTCTGAGGGTAGTAGGGTTGAGTCATTTTCCTTTCTTATCCAATTCTTCCCCAGGGTCTGTGAAGGTTTCCACAGCTTCCTTCAATGTTGTGTATCGTCCTGTCCATTGAATGCTCGTATTAGGGAGGCCTGTGACCTCTGCTAAGATTTCTTAGGTGACTAAGATTTGTATGCCCCACACCATAGAGGTTTCCCCTGCAGATTCTGAAAGAATTCAAGCATGACATTTGTGTCATATCCTTGAAGCCGGTTGAAGTACTCCGTCCACCCTAGCTAATGCAGGATGTCTCTTGCTTGCTCTATAAGATTTAGTAAAGTAGGTTCCCTGTGCACACCTCTGCCACGCATTTTGTGAGAAAATATGGACGACTATCGTTCATGGTAGCAGACATGGTTAGACCAGCTTTGGAGGAAAAATTACCGAGACTAGAAAATATCAGAGATAGAAAATGTATCTAAATGAAGATATTTATTACAATCATTACTATCTGCATCGAGAAGTGTGTCGAGCGTCCACTCCCCTTATTAATAGAAAGGTCGACCTCGACCATCAGTGTAGAGAAGAGTAATTATTGTAGGTATTGGTGGCAAAAAGTAATGATTGTACAACAGCCACCAATGGGGATTAATGATTTATGTTTGAACAACATATTTAATAGTAATCATTAAATGTTAATCCTCTTTTGTGGAATTGAAAATACCTATACTCAAAAGAATGCTTTAAGGATACATGCGCCAAATAAATTAAATCTGTTCAGTTAAATAATATCGCACATATCATAATGTTGTTACTTTTTCGTGTTATTGAATACAACTGAAATGATAGCCTCATTATTGAGTGAAGGAAATATAGAGAGACGCAAAAACTTGGCATTTAAGGTAACTTCCATACCACAGGAAGAGCCACTATTGCCAGCAGGCATCCATAGCCTCGACAGGGTTTCCTTTTAACCTGAAGATGAGCCTGTATCCTTGATACTTGTTTGAATCATCTTTTCCAAAAAGACCATTATCCTGGTTTGGTATCCATAGTGATAATGCCACTCACTAGATTGTAACCTAGGTGAACAAGTCGGCTCCTGATGAGACCCCTTGTCCTTTGACTAGAAAATGTCAAAATCCATTTCCCTGGTGTGGAAGCCATAGTGGGAATGTCACTTAGGTTATTATCCTATGATCATGGTAGGTTGGATCGTGATGAGACCCCCCTATTCTTTGTGAAAAAAGAAAAAAAAAATTGTTGATAGATATATAAATTTATTTATTTATTTATTTTTATTTTTTTTTGGGGGGGGAGTTTTTAAGTTTTTCTAAAAAAGACCATTATCCTGGTTTGGTATCCAGATGATGATAATGCCACTCACTAGAGTGTAACTTAAATGAACAAGCCGGCTCGTGATGAGACCTCTTGTCCTTTGACAAAAGATAATGTCAAAGGCCATTGCCCTGGTGTGGTATCCATAGTGGGAATGTCACTTAGGTTATTATCCTATGATTGTGGTAGGTTGGCTTGTGATGAGACCCCCTATTCTTTGTGGGAAAAGAAAGAAATTTTATTGATTTATTATATTATTGTATGAAGGGAGGCTCATCTACTCCTTAAGAGTAAGGGATGGCGTAAAGAAGTGTAAGGATGCCAAGTAAAAGTGTGCCACATATTCCTTATTAGTTATAAACGCGAGGTATCATTTAAGTGTAATATATAAAGGAAAAGAAACGAATTATGGTGGTTACATATTATGAACAAGGTTTAAGATATTTCGAAGGAAGTGATCCAAAAATCAATTTGACAAGGTATGGGAGATAGTCCACAAAATAATGATGGATCGTTAGAAATAATGCTGATGAAAATTATTTTGGTGAAAGTTGTACCCCAAAGGAAAGGTTTAGTGTTTTATCAACAAGGAAGGAATGGAAAAATGAATAATAGGTGTGCAAAAAAAGAATAGCAATTGTTTTGTTCAAAGGAACAATAGACGCGCAAAAGGAACAACAATTGTTCTGTTCAAAGGAACATTGGGCATGAAAAAGGAACAACAATTGTTTCGTTCAAAGGAACAACAGGGGCGCAAAAGGAACAACAATTGTTCCATTCAAAGGAACAACAGGCGCGCAAAAGGAACATCAATTGTTCCATTCAAACCATCTGAATTTGTAGAAACCTGGTATGTATTTTTCTTGAATTCAAGGTTGATTCCTCATCAACTAAATTCATTTATGAGTTGGTTTATTTCAAAATTAAGTAATGGATGGTTTGTTAATGTTATAACTTTCATTATAGTTGCCCAATTGTTGCTGCTGAATCATGACACATTCATTTCTCTGCGGAAGACAAGGTATGGGTAATGAGACAAAGAAGGAGTTCAAAACATAAAAGGGTGCTAATTGAGTTCATCACGGTTATCCTCCCTAGTTTTGATTTTCTCGAATGACTGTTGAAAATAAAAAATAAAATAGCTAAATAAAATCTACAGAAAAAAAAATAAAAATAAATAAATAAATAAATTATATACAGTGTCAGCAGATTTCAATATTTATGGAGTTGGGGAAGCTGGATTACCTTCCCAGCCAACCAAAATTTGAACGGTAGGGTCCTTACTTACGTCCTGGTAGAAAGATTCTTTTGACGACAGCCGATGATAGAGTCGTAGCTGATGTCCATTGACCTGAAATGGAGATCTGCACCCGTCGATGGTGCTTAACATAATTGTGCCATTATCATGGACTTCACTGATTTCATATGGTCCTAGCCACTGTGTCTGTAATTTTCCCAGAAAATCCTAAAATCTGGAATCATAGAGGAGCGCCCAGTCTCCTTTTTTAAATAGTTTTTTATTTATATGCTTGTCGTGCCAGGTCGATCTCTGTTGCTGAATAACGGTTGTGTGCTCTACAGTAGACAGACATGCTTCATCCAATTCATTGAGTTGTTGAAGGCGTTGTTTATGTGCTTTTGTAAGATCCAATCCAATTTCTTGGGCCATCCTTAGAGTCTTGATTTCAAACTCGATTGGGAATATGGGTTCTTTGCATAGACTAAATGGTAAGGAGAGTAGCCAGTGGTATTACGCCATGTTGTGCGGTAAGCCCATAAGGCATTTGGGAGCTCATAAGCCCATTTTTGTCTGTTTGTTGAGACAGTCTTTGTCAAGATTGCCTCCAGGACTTTGTTGGTGCTTTCCACTTGCCCATTTGCTTGTGGATGATACAGAGAAATAATTATGTGTTTGATATGATAATTATCTAGGGTGGTGGTGATTCTATGAGTTGCAAATTGTGACCCCCCATCAATAATTACCTCTCTTGGTAGTCTATAGCATATGAATAATTTTAAAAGAAATTTGATGACTACTTCTTCTGTTGCATTTGGCAAGGCTTCTGCCTCTACCCATTTAGTCATGTAGTCCGTTTCGACTAGAATATAGGCCTTCTGATTTGACTTTGGGTTGAAGGGGATAATGAAGTCTAGTGCCCATCTCTCAAATGGTTCTGTGACTACTTGTGCTTTCAAAGGAATTTCATCAGCCTGACCTGGTTTTCCCATCCATTGACAACTATCGTAGGTTTGAATGTATTTCTTCGCATCTCTGAATATTGAGGGCCAATAATAGCCCATCTGCAGAATTTTGTGTCCAGTCTTGCGGTCTGCAAAATGCCCACCACAGGGTTGATCATGTCCAGCTTTTAATATTTCATAGATTTTTTCATCTCCTATGCATCTTCGAATCTGGAGATCAGCTCCTGTATGGAAGAGATATTTGTTGATCCAGGTGAATCATGCGCTACGATGGACGATCAGTTTTCTCTCCTTCGATGAAAGATGTGCTGGTAATCTTTCTACTGCCAGGTAATTTTCCACATCAATGTACCAAGGTGGATTTGTAGTAACGACAAATAGATGCTCATCTAGAAATCGTTCTTCGACTATCAAGGAGTCATCTGTCTTGGGTATGCGGGATAAGAAGTCTGCGACAAGGTTTTCTCTCCCAGGTCGATCTTTGATGGTGATATCAAATTCCTTCAATAATAACAACCATCGAGTGACCTGTCCATTAGTAATTGGTTTATTAGCCAGATATCTGATAGTGGAATGATTAGTATACAGAATGACCAGATAGCATGTTATATAATGACGAAATTTATTGATGGCATGTATAACAGCTAAAAACTCTTTCTCTGTTATTGTATAATTAAGTTCAATTGGATTAAGATTCTTGCTAATAAAATAAATGGCGTAAGGTTTCTTCTCCTCCTCCTGTTTGAGGACAACGCCTATGGCAATATCTGATGCATCGGTGGAGATATGGAATGGTATTTTTCAATTTTCCCCCCTCAACACCGGTGTTGTTGAGATCAACTTTTTGAGTCCTACAAATGCCACATCACACTTGTCAGACCACTGAAATTCTACATTACCAGTCAAAGAATGTAAAGGTGCAGTGGTTCTTGCAAAATTTTCCATAAACCTACGATAGTATCCTGAAGCGCCAAGGAAACTACGTACCTTAGTTTGTGTGTGTGGTGTGGGTAGATTAAGGATTACCACTATTTTTTTTGGGTCTACCCTAATTCCATCTACAGAGATATAATTCCCTAGTACCACACCTTTTTTCATCATCACGTGACACTTTTTGTGGCTTAAACATAACCTGGTCGCAATACATCGTTCTAGTATTTTCTCCAGGTTATTCAGTGCTTGATCGAAGTCGTCGCCATAAGGAGTGAAATCATCCATATAGACTTCAAGTCCTTCACTGATCAGATCATTAAATATGCTTAGAATGGCCCTTTGAAAGGTGGTTGGAGCGTTACAAACTCCAAAGGGTAATACTCTGTATGCAAAAGTGCCCCAGGGGCATGTGAATGTAGTTTTATCTTGATCTTATGGGGTGATATGAATTTGATTGTACCCACTAAAACCATCTAGGAAAGAAAAGAATTTCTTTCCTGCCAAAGTATCCAGGACATGGTCAATGAAAGGAAAAGGGAAGTGGTATTTTTGAGTGGCTTTGTTAAGTTCCCTGTAGTCAACACAGATGTGCCATTTCCCATTTTTCTTTGGGATGATCAATAATGGGGAAACCCATCGACTATCTGAGATGGGATATATAAAATTTACATCCAACAATTTTTGTAATTATTCTTTAACGATATCCCTAAGGTGAGGATTTAATCTTCTCTGTGGCTGGTGGATAGGTCGAGCTTATTTTTCAACATAAATGTGGTGTGTACAGAGTTGTGGATCAATACCTTTCATATCAGAATATTCCCATGCAAAATCTTGCTGGTATTTGGAGAGGACATGATTTAGATTTTTTTGTTGTTGTTCATCTAAATTGACATTGAGGTTTAGATGCCTCTCGGGTGCGATCTCAATAGGTTTTCTGTTATGAATGGTTGTAGTTAGAATTTGTTGATCCATTAAATCTTCCAGCAGTTCCCCCTGTGCTTCACAATCTAGAACAAATTGGAGCATCTGGAAGGTCAGGTTGCTCATGGTGCCCGGATTATTGATAAACCCACTAATTACGTCATCCTCTAGCTAGTTTTTAAGTTTGAGGGCTTCTTCCTGCACAAGAGGGGCTCGTAAATCCCTCTTTGGGTATCGTGGTGGTGGCAATTATGGATATACGAAAGTTGGACTAGGTTTAGCAGGAGGATATAAAATGAGGTTCTTCATGATACCCCCTCTAGTGATTGTCGTACTTCTTGTTTGACATCCTATGTACGCATCTGTTGTTGCAAGCCATGGCCTGCCCAATATCAATGGAGTCCCTTCAAGTCCACCTTTTGGATTGATGATGAGGAAGTCCATCAGATATTCCCAAGAATCGACGGAGATGGCTATATCATGTAATGTGCCAACTAGTTAAACTACCAATCGATCTGCCAACTACAACATTATTGTTGTGGGTTCGAAGGAGTTAAAGCCCGGGGTATTGCAAGTTTCCATAGTCAAGATGTTGATGGATGATCCCAAATGAACTAGTGTATTGGGAAAAGAGAAACCCTAGATCTGAACTATTACTATGGGATTCCTTGGATCTGCATATTTAACTGGTTCTTATCCACCTAAAATTAGATTAGATGAGGCTCCTACCATACAGGCTGTTGATGATGGATTTTTAATTTTTCTGACGGGTTTTCTCCCACATAGCTCTTTGATTTTTTTTGCATAGATGGGGATGTCCTGAAGATCTTGCAGGAGTGGAATCTTGATATATAAATTCTTGATTTCCCCTACAAGGTCGAAGTTGGGATATACGGTCAGTTTTTCTATCACCAATCTTTCGAGGAACGGAGGGGAGGGTGTTGCACCCTTATCAGGATCTTGTAATTCGACTATGTTTCCCCCCTGCTCGATTTCTTCTATTATTACTATAGTCGAAGGTGTTATTACTGGCTGTTTCTCCTGCCCTTGAAAAACATCATTTTCTTCAGGAGAGATTATTCATCTCGATCTTAATCGTAGTTCATTGCACCCTACCAAGTTGATCTCTCCTTCTCCATTTTCCATAATCTAGATGAGATGAGCCGGTCTGTTATTTGGATTTGGGTGTGGTTGGGCTGGTAGTTGAGGGCGCAATTGGGATTGTGGATTTTGGGACAATTGAAATGGGGCTCGTAACGTAGGTTGAGTTTGAGGGGCCATCCCCATGGGTTGATTGTTTATCCCCACAGGGCGCTGCCAATTCTGATTCCAATTTGGGTTTTGGGCAGTCACGTTGGGCCACTGTGAAGGGTAAATGTTGTTATTGGAGTTTTTCCAGGATGAGGTGGGATATTGTGAGTTAGGCCAAGTAGAAGTTGTAGTTGGATGATTCTGCCAAGCAGGGATTGCAGTGGGCTGGTTTTTCCAAGTGGGATTTGCAGGTGGATATTGTTGGGGTTGCCTGTTTTGATTAGTAAACCGCTGACCCTGCCATGTGCTACCAGGAGATTGCTGGTTATACTGTCCGAAGAAGGAAGAGGAAGGGTCCTACAATGTATTTGGGGGTTGATTCTGCCATTGACGACGTTGAGCCATTAGATATAATGGTTCTGTTTCTTCTTTTGTTTCCCTAAATACATCTTTCAGTCCAGGAAGTGATGGGAATTGTTCTGTGTTATGATCCTTGGCATAGATAGCGCAAACTCGGACCGCGTCCAAAGGGCAATCCCTTGGACCATGTTTTCTTCTGCACTTGTGGAAAAATATGGCTAACGTTTGTTCTTCTTCTATTTTTTTCTGTTTGGCCTACAACACATCCAATTGTGTAGTCAGAGTGCTCAGAATGTATGTTTTAAATTTTTCTAAGAGATTACCAACTTCAGCTCAAGTAACACCCCCACTGGTAATGTTGCTATTTCTGGTGAAGGGGGTACGTATCCCTGATCTATTCCGTGAACTTCCTTTTGAGCACCTGATTCACATTAGGACAATGGCATCATATGTTTCTTGATAAATATCACCTTTCCCCATTAAATTCAATGTTTCTACCCATTCATATTTCATACCTTTAATCACATTTTCCTTTAGTACTTCCCCTAGTAGAATGCCATAGGGTGATCTTTGTAAATTATATTGAAATCTCTCTACATATTCTTCTAATGATTCATTTTCTTTTGCAGTCATTTGAAAGATTTCATCCTTTAAGTCTCTGGTTCTACAATAATCCTGATATTTTTTCAAGAAGGCTTGTTTCATTTCATCCCATGAGTTTATAGTTCCTCCCCCTAATCCCATGAACCAACATAGAGCTGCTCCTTTTAAAGTGGAGGGGAACAATTTTAATTTTTGTGGTTCAGAGGTGTAATCATATCCTCTACATAGGACATCAAATTCAAGTAAGAATGCGTTCGGGTCTTCTGAGATTAATCCATCAAAGGTTGGCAGGTTGTGTAGGGGAATAGCCTTCATGGAAGCATTGGCAATTGGATCAACTATCAGATATTCCAAAGTGGAAGTCTGGGGACGTTGTGGATTTGGTTGTGCCATTTGATCGAAAATATGCCAAAAATCTTTAGGGATTTCTTGACCCAGATATTTTATTTGAATTGATTGATTATCTGATTCTCTAGGGGATCTGATTGCACTGCCTCCATCTGGGATTTCAGGTATTCCTTCTTCTTTCACAGGAGATTCAGGATTGGGTGGTAGGTTTGTCTTAGTTATCCCACTAGTTTCTCCTTCTCCTTCCTCCAGATTACAAGAGTTTCCCTCTCCTAAAGGGTTGAGGGGTGGAATATCTGTTCTCTGAAAGCTTACTCAATCCCTTCAGTTTTTCTATGAATCTCAGTGTGGGTTGCAGTTGGTGAAGCTGCCACCTGAGGGATTCGGGTGGATCCTTTTCTAGGTCCAACCGAGGCTTGAGATTCTACTTTTCGGATGATGTCATCTATGAAGGTACTTCTTCCAGGGAGCACCGAGCCCTAGGGTTTGGTAATTTTTGGTTGAGGTTTTGGTTTTTCAAGATCTTTCTTCTTAGTCATACACACTTCACACAACAAAAAAGGAAAAATTAAAAAAAGGAAAAAAAACACCTATGCAACCTCTTAATGCGTCAGCTAGAGGTAGGCACAGGTATAAGCATCTTACTTATTTTTTGCATAGGTTCTTACCTTCATTCTTCAATACCTCATCCTCCAGAGGCACAATCTATGCTACCTTTGACATTCTTCCCCAGCAACGACGCCAAAATGTTGGGCTCTAAAGATGTCTAAAAACAACCATAGTTTAACATTAATTTATCAACCCAAGGATTCGTCTTTTATCTCAAAGAACATCGGCAAACTCTATGCAGATAGCTTATAGAGGCTAAAATCGTGTAGTGAAAGTAGATCTGAGTTTATCAACAATCAAGTTCCTCAAACATTCATTAAATATTCTAGAGATTGAAATCTAAAGCTGTGCAAAAGGAAAGGAACTAGCTAATCTATTGAATTCATTCAAAGAGCAGTAATTGAATCTAAATAAAGACTTGTAGAAATTACTATCATTATGAATCAAAATTGTTGAAAAGAAAAAGGTGAATTACTCCATCTATGGAAAGGAACAGAGACTATAATCTAACTGAAAAGAGACAACAATCATATTTCTATTGAAAGGAACAACAACTATATTCTAGCGGAAAGGAACAACAAATGTAAACTTAAGTAAAAGGAACGACAAATGTAACCTAAGTAAAAGGAATAGCAAATGTAAACTTATGAAAGGAACAACAGATGTAAACTTATGAAAGTAACGACAGATGTGAACTTATGAGGAACCTTCACGCATTAAATCTCAGTAATAGGAATTGGAACAACAATCATTTAATGCTTCAGGGAATATCTATTTCTTGCAATTGACATGAAATCATCAACACACTTATGCGTTTGTTAACTACTATAAAAGAGAATCGAATCAAAAGACAAAATTTGAGCTAATACAATTACAGATCGAACAATAGCTCCTTCAGACTGGGCCCTCAGTCCTTAGAAGCACTGTTATTTGAAACTCAGTATATAAAAATGGAAAAACTGCTTGAGGCTTCTATTGATTTCATAGCTGGTACAAAATTTCTACAAAAACTACTAATGCATAACAATTCTATATTCTCTATTCTTGAGTGCAAATTCTTTTCCTTTTTTCTTCAAGATCTATTTACGCCTTATATGTTACAATAATCTGGGTAAATTAAGCTATCCTGAGGATCAAGAGATTCTCAGAATTGCTTTACTATTACAATAAGTAACTCAATTATCTTTAAAACTACTTTGTGCCATAAAGTCTTGAACCTCCAATAGCTTGCGCATCTTCAAGATTCCCCTTGCTATCTTATGTTCGACAATATTTAACCAATCCTGCAATAAAACCAGACAATTCCAATCATATTTAGGATCTATGTAATCTAATCTCCAACAATCAACGCTAAAGGGTATATTATTCATTTTATATTCTATTTGCTTCTAAATAACCGAAAATTCAATCAAGATGATATCATGAAATGTGGGGAAATGAAAGATATTTATACCTTTTTCATAACCTAACACTTGGTTGAATTTCTCCCTTCTCTAGTAGTTCATGCAATTGTTTCTTCATTTCATATGCTTCTAGGACAAACTGTCTTTACATCCCAATATTTTGTAATGAGGATTCAAGAAGCAACTGTATCCTGTGCTCCACTTCCCTCTTTGTTGGTAACCCTTTAGGATACAGGAAAACTCCTTTGTATTCCTACAATAACTCCTCTAATTGTTTTTTCTATTCTTTAGTACATCCCTTCATATATGCCTTCACTCTTGCCGATTCATCCCTTAGCTAATTTTCTCTTAAGAAAATCGATACAAATTTTCTTCTAGAACTAATCAAATTTTTGGCTTGGTTATAACTTACTAGATATATATTCCATTTATATGTGTGTTCATTGATAATGAAATACTTTCCATCCTTGATCAGGCAGTGTATTTTTCTCTCCTCATGAATATTGCATCCCTCGTATACATGTAGGAGCTTCCAAACAATACACACACATCAATGGGTACTACATATAACTCCACTTCATCAATAACATATGCACTTATAGAAATTTTTATCTTACACTATTTAATGACTTTGATCTATGCATCGTTATTCACCCATCCCAATGGATATGGGCTCAGATGATCATGAACTTCCAACCTAATATTTCTCACCAAACCATCTGCTATGAGGTTTCCCTGTGAACCGAAATCGAAAAGAGCATCCACCTGGGTATTCTTTACATGGATCTTAATTTGGAAGAGTTTATTCATCTCCTTCTCTTCCTTATGATGAAGGCTACTCAATTTGAACTCCTTCTACGTTGAGGTGAAGATAATATTCTCATCCACATCCAAGTTAATCTCTACCATGTTGTCGCAATCCCTACCTAGCAAGTTCTTCTTATTGGAATCATCTTTAAAATTCTTTGGATTCATATATGGATGTATCTCCCAACACTTATCTTCAACGTGACCATCAATATTACAATGATTATAGTTTAAATTAGAGACACCAGCCTCCCCAAAAGATCCAAACTTCTTTGCTAGAGCTTTCGTGAGGAGGGCCATGTTGTCAGAGATGATTAGTGACTTAATCTTCTAGCCTAAAAAATCTCTTCTCTATTGCATCATGAGGGTTGTTATCACTGGAATCATCTACCATGGCTAGGATTATACAACTTCCTTCTTAAGCCAATTCCTAGATCTTGCAATTCCCCACAAAAAAACCAAAGAAAATTGCTTTCATACCAATATGATCTATAAATTACCATGGATATTCCACTAGAACGGTACATCAAAAAATATCTTGCAATATTGTGAAATATTTTATGGTATAATTTATTTTTTTAGATCTCATATTTACTATCACTAGCTTAGCATTCAAATTTATGAAATAATTAAAATTAAAAAATGAAAGAATAAGAAAATGAACACACCATTTATTGGGGATTGGGTGGAACTTGATACGAAACATAAAAATAGTATTGTAGATAATCGAAGAGGAAATAAGATTTCAAAGACAGAAAAGGTGGGATTTTGATAATTTTTGGTGAGCTTTACTCTGGATTGAAAAGGATTATCACGGGGATTACTATCGGTCATATTAAAACATGTCAAAAGATCCATTACATTATTAAACTTAGAAACTAAAATACCATCACACAGTGGTAATACTTGAAGACCCAATAAATAATGCAGAGTACCAAGATCTATCATGTCAAAGGAGTCAACAAATTGTTTCTTCAATATAAGAATGAGATTAGTGTTATTTCTAGTAATGACAAGGCCATCAATATATACAACAACAATCAAAGTGTCTCCATTGGTATGGAGTACATACAAGATGTGATCAGATTCACAATGTTTGAAACCAATTAAAAGAAATAAATTATCAATCTTGGCATACCAAGCTCAAGGAACTTGCTTCAAACCATAAAGAGACTTCTTAAGTCAAAAAAACATGTTAGAATTTGTCACAAAATTAGGAGGATTTTCAATAAATATTTATTCAAATAGGTCTCCATGAAGAAAGATGTTCTTCACATCTATTTGATGGCTTTTCCA
>JZKD02S1673231.1:600523-614025 GCA_000966675.3 Picea glauca
AAAAGAAGCATCTAGAGGAAGATCCTTCTAGAAGCGGAAGCTTCTATTAGGTCTTCTTACAACCGCCTTATTCTATTTTATTGAAAGGTCTTATTAATATTGACCTTTATTACATTCGAATACATTGATCTACCTATGTGCGGGTTAGGACCTTAACAAAATTTCTCAGTTGTTCAATCCATCAATTGACTATCTTTTATTGTTGGTTGATTGTCCAACCAATAGACTTGTCGATTGCTTGACCAACTAATGTAGAGATCTGGTTGATCGCTCGACCGAATGTTTCTAGATGTAGGTTGATTGCTTGACTAACTAATTCTAGGATATTCGTGATGAACCATCATGACTTGATGTGCCAACATCATCCACACAAATGAACATAAGATATGACCATGGAAACCCAATATGAGACCCAATATGAGAGAAAACCTAGTTAGAAGGTGAGGCATATTCTCTACTCTATTTTCTTCAGTGATGAAATGCAAGTACAAAGAAAGGGTAACTCTATATGGAGTTGTCTATGACATGATGGGATAAATGGATATTATAGAATCTTATACCTCTTATGTTGTAATTTAAAATCTCACTCATAAATGCTTTTCTCAACTATGGAACAAGTACAATGTTAAAATAATGGAAACCCTTCTCTTCCTAGAAACCTAATATTTAACATAGCTTGATAGCCATCTAGGATCAGGGTTTTATCATGCTTGAACCCTCAATTAATGTTAGGGTTTTGGACCCTCTATAATCTTATTGAAATTCCACACATGACTAGCCACACATGGCTCAGTAATGGGGGTTGACATGGAATCCACTCAATACCATGGTGGTCAACAAGGTAGGTCAACTTGCGGAAAGCATTACCTTTTCATACGATCTCTAATTGAGGTGATTTTCAAACCATTGGAAATATATCGATGTGAAGAACAACATAAAGGGTATAGATCTATGCTCACAAAGTTTTTACCCAAAAAAGTGTCATTCGATGCCTCAAACTAGCTCTAGAAGGTTTTGGACCCCAAATCTCCAAAATGGGCCCTACAAGCCAAAAATTACCAAGAAAGATGAAAAAATATATATTGATCCATTCAATATTAGTTGACCATAATAGGTTGAAATCATGTTGTCAAGAAACACAATAAAAAGGAACCTTAGTTGGCATACTTTCAACTAGGAGGTTCTACCAATTAACTATAGGTGTGCTCAACAAACACATTGTTAAGAAACAATAAATCAAACTAATACAATTGTGTGTGTGTGTGTGTGTGCAAACCTGTGTCAGTCAATATCAGTCCAAGATATGATAAAAGTGTAACTATAGGTGGATATTGTGTTCTTGAGAAAACAATCCTCTTATGCACACTTGGTAAGGGTGCTCTAGGATAAGCTAAGAATATAGTCAATGGACTAGTCATTTGACTATTCACCAAATGAGCTATCCAAGGTGAGAAAAAATGATAACTTCTTCATGGCACACATTTTGGTTAATTCAAAACTATGTTGGTCAAAGTTGAATCCTTCCTCCATAGATCGGGTTTCATTAAGTCAAGGTAATACATTTATTTATTGTCTAAATTCTCCAATAAATGCATCAATGTGGATATTCCACTCCTTAGTCAATCTAATCTTAGTGCACCTAATATATTAGCAGGTCGAACCTCAAACAGATTTTAAGTTTCATGTATTTACTTCTAGTCTAATGTAGAGATATTTCAGGTTTTCATTCTCAATTCATTCTACCCTTTATTATGTTTTATGGTTGGTCTCCAAGCCTGGGCACACAATCAAGGCATCCATGCCACACACTTACCTTCATTCAATATGCACGTTCCAATTCTATCGAACATATTAAACCACTTGGTCGACTGCATAACTTCACACTCTTGTGTACAACTATATAACTACATATTTTAGGGTTTACCATGCATAGGTCTTGATTATTCAAATTACAATCGATCCATTCGTTATGCCTCAAAAATTAACCTCTAGTTGAGATATTCTCATAGGAAGAAGACATGGTCTCTACTTATAGTGGAACCAACCACATAATTTCCCAATGAATGGATTCAATCTTCATCCACAAAGAACTCATTTGATCTCTTCGATTGCTATATACTATAAATCTCCATGGGACTTCCATATTTTTCCAACAAAGCATTGATTTTGGAAAAATACCAAAAACAACATAGATCACACCAAGGAACTAAGGCACATAATGGTCGAGTTTAGAAAAAATCACCATAATCTCACTAAACAAACTTAGCTTAGTACAACAATATTGTAGCTCATCAAGCACACTAGCTTCACTGGAACTTGATCATATTATGCAAAACCCTAACCAAGAATAAATAGAAATCATACCATGTTGAGACTGGAAGAAAACAACATAAGTGAAAACATAGATTCCAAAAGCATTTGTGGTGTTAATAGACATTGTTATCATTTAAGCACAATGAGTATAGTTCCATGAGTAAATTTTGAGATGGACCAATCTAAGATATCATCTATATATAAGTGTGGGTAGGTGACCAAACCCTCAATGTATAGGACCTCATGCCCCATAATTTTCCAGAAAATGTGGATCTAAAATGATCAAGTGGACATAGTCAACTATGTGTGCCCATTTTGTGGCTAGTTGAGTCCATTCCTTAGTCAACTGTTGGTATTATGACCAGCATGCAATAATAATTTGCACACTGAAATTTCACATAAGAAGAGAAATATACTCACAAATGTCACATTTCATTAATGTACATAATGATACATCACTCTCACACTTCAATACATATGTGAGGCCTCATAATATAGCATTGAGTTTCTCATAACAAGATGTCCAATATAGCATAATAATCTCTACAATATMTCCATAAATATATACATRAATGTCTATGTGATCTCCATCCCTAACTTCACTCATTGTCCTCATCTTTCATCATGTGTAGACTTATAGAATAAGTCYACTTTCATGAATAATGATTTCATCATATCATAAGTATGAATTATTCCTTCATAATCCCCCTTAATGATAATTATGATTCAATATGGATGTCTTGATTTGTCTTAATCTTCAATCTTCTTCATTTGGATCATCTTTTTTCTTCTTCGTCTGCATCTATTTCTTCAATTGTCATTGTCTTCTTGAGTTGTATATGAGCCAATCATATGAACTACACCATCTTCATATCAAGTATTTATTTAGCTTACCCTTCACCTTCCCATGAGTTTTATATGGGTTACCCTTCAACCATTACATCATACCTAGGGTTTTCCTTGGCTTACCCTTAACCATTACAAACTCAAATTGGTTTCATCTTATCATGATCCATTCATTACATTAGGTGGTTTTGCATAACCACAAACCTGCATCAATTATTACAAAGTGGTTTTTGGTTTACCGCGAACCAGTACAAAAATACTTGACTCAAAGAAATAACTCAATAAATTGGCAACTCTTTCTTAAACATGAACTGACTTTAATGACAATTGGCCTTTGCAGGACCAACTAACTCATGAAATTTATGTGGGAGATATTGTTGTACATTTGAAGACTTGACCCTGTAAAATCCTTTCAACATAAACACAACATTATGTCATTCAAGGACATCTATCCAACCACATTGGATTTGTATGTGAGGATTTGATATTTCTAGATTCCAAAACTTGTGATGATCATGATTTTTAAGACCACAGATACCGCAAGGATGCAAGTTCCAACATTTTTATTTTGCATGCCCTTTTCATCCATAATTACTACAACATTCTTCCCACTTTTGCACTTGATTTTTTGTTGTGGTTGATGCTCTTAGTTTGTTACTCCTGCTACTACTTGTAGATGATTCATCTGTTTTCATTGTTTTCTCTTTCATGAATTTGATAGGTGCATTGCTTGTTGGACCTTCATATCCAAGGCCTTCATTTCTTGGTCTTACACATACTTGTATGGGATTCTGGATACCTTGACCATTCTTGCCTAAACCTTTTNAATGTACATAATGATACATCACTCTCACACTTCAATACATATGTGAGGCCTCATAATATAGCATTGAGTTTCTCATAACAAGATGTCCAATATAGCATAATAATCTCTACAATATATCCATAAATATATACATGAATGTCTATGTGATCTCCATCCCTAACTTCACTCATTGTCCTCATCTTTCATCATGTGTAGACTTATAGAATAAGTCTACTTTCATGAATAATGATTTCATCATATCATAAGTATGAATTATTCCTTCATAATCCCCCTTAATGATAATTATGATTCAATATGGATGTCTTGATTTGTCTTAATCTTCAATCTTCTTCATTTGGATCATGTTTTTTCTTCTTCGTCTACATCTATTTCTTCAATTGTCATCATCTTCTTGAGTTGTATATGAGTCAATCATATGAACTACACCATCTTCATATCAAGGATTTATTTAGCTTACCCTTCACCTTCCCATGAGTTTTCTATGGGTTACCCTTCAACCATTACATCATACATAGGGTTTTCCTCGGCTTACCCTTAATCATTACAAACTCAAATTGGTTTCAACTTATCATGAACCATTCATTACATTAGGTGGTTTTGCATAACCACAAACTTGCATCTATTATTACAAAGTGGTTTTTGGTTTACCACGAACCAGTACAAAAATACTTGACTCAAAGAAATAACTCAATAAATTGGCAACTCTTTCTTAAACATGAACTAACTTTAATGACAACTGGCCTTTGCAGGACCAACTAACTCATGAAATTTATGTGGGAGATATTGTTGTACATTTGAAGACTTGACCTTGTAAAATCCTTTCAACATAAACACAACATTATGTCATTCAAGGACATCTATCCAACCACATTGGATTTGTATGTGAGGCTTTGATATTTCTCGATTCCAACACTTGTGATGATCATGATTTTTAAGACTGCAAATACTGCAAGGATGTAAGTTTCAACATTTTTCTTTTGCATGCCCTTTTCATCCATAATTACTACAATATTCTTCCCACTTTTGCACTTGATTTTTTGTTGTGGTTGATGCTCTTAGTTTGTTACTCCTGCTACTACTTGTAGATGATTCATCTGTTTTCATTGTTTTCTCTTTCACGAATTTGATAGGTGCATTGCTTGTTGGACCTTCATATCCAAGGCCTTCATTTCCTGGTCTTACACATACTTGTATGGGATTCTGGATACCTTGACCATTCTTGCCTAAACCTTTTCCATCATAACCCATATTATTCATAATGTTTTAACCCATTCCCTTTATGTGATTTTCAAAGCAACGTAGTTCATCACCTTTAGTAAGAGGTTCATCTTTAGAAATATCATCAAGGTAATCATTTTAAGTATCATCATTTGGAGTCTCATAACAAGAGAGAGACATATGTACATCAACATTATTATTATCAACCAGAAAACAAGTATCACACGAACTATCAATCTTCTTAATCAACTCACTAGTATCACAAATTACATCACACATCACTTTTTATGGACTCATTCTTATTACTTCACCTTCAAGTGATAACAACACATTTTCCTTTTCCATTTAGTCTTGTTGCAATGATTCTATCATTTGATCTTTCTTATCATTAAGTTTGAGGATATCATTTACCCATTCATCCAATTATTCCAACCTTTCTTCTAGTTTGCTTATGCGTTCTCTGGTGTAATCAACAAATCCTTTAAAATAATTGTTCCTTATTGAATTTTCTTGTTTATGTTGTTTGTGTACTCTGTCAATTTCATGGACAACATTATCAAGATCATGTTGCATCAATTCAATTTCATGATTGGTTTTTTGTAGTTGTTTTCATCATTTACCCATTATGAAGTATCAATGTAATCATGCTTGCTTGTCGAGTAACACAACAAATCGGGTGTCTTTAACATAGTTTATGGAGAAGAAAATAGCGCTATGAAGCATTAGGGTTTCGTCTCTGTTCACCTTAGCTACCTTCCATGGCTGATCCAGGAGGAGGGGAGTTGTCGCCCCCTCCTTCTCCTTCTTCTTCCTTTTGCAAGCTTCTAGCTACCCAAGGAAAGAAGCTCCCCCCTGCAGATCCCCCTAGCTTCGTCAAGAAGCTTGATTCAATATCTGAAATTGATCTGCCCCCGAACCATCCAATGAAGGTAGCAGTTTCCCTATCAGAACGAGGACTGGTTGGACAATTCATGGGGCTCTGGCCATCAACCCGAACCACGGACAACTATATCCAAAGGAATTGGAGACCGCTAATAAAAAATAGTGTAACATGCTATGTGGTGGGAAGAGGATTCTTCATCTTTGAATTCATTTCTCAGGAATATAGGGATCTCATCTTCAGGAATGGGCCGTACTTCATGGGCATTCAAGGGATTTATCTGAATCATTGGACTCCAAGCTTCGATTCAGCTCTAGAAGTTCCCAAGGACGTTCCAGTCTGGGTCAGGCTACCCAATCTACCAATCCACTGCTGGAACCCCTCTTCGCTTCAAGCAATCAGGAACGGGTTGGGACAATACATCGATAGAGCGGACCTAGAGACCAATACTCATGCACATGAATCTGTGTGGAAGTTGATCTGGAGGAGGGACTTCCTGAAGCGATCAAACTCAAGGTCAAAGACATATAGCATTACCAGAAGCTGGACTGCGAACAACTCCCGTTCAAATGCAGGGGATGTCATGAATACAGATATTTCCAGAGGAACTACCCTAAAAACCCAAACATAAAGAAAGAAAGTGGAGAAGGTTGGAAACAACAAAGAAAAGGAAGATCCAACTCCAAAACTAAAGGCCCAAGGAATGAAAAGACAACCCCCACACAACCTAGGGACCTAGGAAATAAGTCAGACACAAGGGTAGAGAACACCTTCATAATACTGGCTCAGGAACCTGTAGAGAAAACAGCAGAACAAAACACACAGGAGGAATCCCCAACAGAAGAAATGTGTGAAAATCTGACCCCCGAAGTCAGAGAAATCCACTCGTCGATAGAAGAAGTAGAGCAATTCAAATCCCCCCCAAGAAAGGATGCAAGACCAGACATAGAGGAAGGTGAGGTCTCGTCAGATAGTGAGTACAAAGGTGCAAGAGATGCCCTGGCCACACCAAAGAAAACAGGAAGAGGTAGGAAATCTAAGAAGGAAGAAAGAAACAAAGAAACCTACAAAGATGTCCTAAAGGGATAACAACCAACAATCAGACAACCAATCAATGTCAGAAAGACAAGGAAGCATTCCAAGGCCTCCCAAGGAGGCCATTCATCCCCCAAATGTAATTAATGAAACTAACTTCCTAGAATTGCAGGGGATTTAGAAGCAAAAGGAAAGAAGAAGCACTTAAGGACATCATAAGAGCCTCAAAATCAGATATCCTACTCCTCTAGGAGACCAATATGGACAGCCAAGACTTACTCAAAGCAACAACTATCCTATGGAGAATAAGCTACGGAATAGCAGAAAGTGAAAGAGATGCCTCAAGTGGGTTAGGCACTCTGTGGAACACTATGATGTTCAATCTGATCAACTCTGAAATGAGCATGCACTAGATCCACACTAGACTCCTTCACAAGGCAACGGGCCGACTAGTAAGTCTCTTCAATATCTATGTACCACACCTGTTAATGGAAAAAAGAAAGTGTTGGGAGACCCTAAAAGACTATTTATTGCAAAATGATCTAGATAATATCATTATTGGAGGGGATCTAAATGTGACCCTAGCTTTAGATGAAAAAAATGGTGGCTCCATTGTGCGAGACCCAGCAAGAGAGTGGGTGGAAGATCTAATTTCAGATTGGGACCTAGAAGATATCAAGCCTACTAAAGGCAAATACACATGGACAAACAAAAGGATAGGACCAGGGCATATAGCAGCCATACTGGACAGATTCCTCGTCCAAAGCTCCTTCTTGCTTCTAGGCCTCACTCCCACCTCTTCGATCGTCCCTTACAGTGTGTCAGATCACAAGCCCATCCTCTTAGAAATTTTTTGTGACATAAACCATGGGCCCATACCTTTCATATTTAGCCCAACTTGGCCCCAAGATAAAGACTTCCTAAAGCTAGTGACCAAAGTCCGGAATGGCACAGTAAGAGGCTCAACATTCTATGTGTTGGAAGAAAAACTCAGGAGATTAAAGATAGCACTAAAAACTTGGGCAAAAGGTCAGGCAAATCTAATTAAAACTCGTCAAGAAGCCCAAAAGAAGCTAGGGAACCACCAACTGGAAATGGAAAATCAAGAGATCACCCAAGAATGCTTGCAACAAGAAGACCATCTACAAAGGCAATGGCACAAGGCTTGTCGTGAGGAAGAAAATTATTGGAGACATAAATCCAGAAGCCTTTGGCTGGAAGTAGGAGATAGAAACAAAATCTACTTCCACAAGCAAGCTGAGGCAAGGAAGCAATTTAAAACAGTAACAGAAATTCAAGTTCAAAATCAAACAATCACGGATTCGGAAGGCATTAAATCAGTGGCAACTAAAGCCTTCAAAGAACTCTATACTGAAACACAAAGGAATGATATAGACCCCAAATAGTACCCTCTCTCTCTTATCCCAAAACTCATCAAGGAAGACATCAACAATAGCCTAACTAAGGAAGTTACTCAACACGAAATAAAGGAGGCATTGGACCATATGAATCCTGACAAAGCCCCAGGCCCAGATGGCTTCACAGCAAGATTCTACCAGCAAAGCTGGGATATAATAAAATCAGATCTAACGAAGCTGATATGGAAATCTCAAACTTGTAGCAAACTAGGAGGTGGAACGAATTCGTCTTTCCTGGCACTAATTCCGAAATAAAAAGGAGCAATCAACTTCGATATATTTCGGCCAATCTCCCTCTGCAATACAAGCTATAAAATTCTCACAAAAATAATAGCCAACAGAATCAAAATAATTCTTCCTATAATCATCCCTGAAAACCAAGGAGGGTTCATCAAAGGAAGACACATAGTAGATAACATCATCCTAGTGAAAGAGGCCATGCACTCAATCATTTGGAGGAAAGACAAAGGTATGATAATAAAACTTGATCTCCCCAATGCTTTTGATAGAGTAAGACATATTTTTTTATTTAAAGTCATGGAAAATTTTGGGTTCACCATAGCTTTTGTAAATTGGATCAAAGTGTGTATCAGGTCACCTTGGATAGCCCCTCTTGTAAATGGGAGGGTAACTAAGTTCTTTCAAGCTTCCATAGGACTTCGACAAGACTACCCCCTCTCTCCCCTCCTTTATGAAATTCAAGCCTCAGTACTGAGCTTCCAACTAGAGCACGGCCAGAATCACAACAATCTCCATGGGTTGAGAATAGCACCAAGGGTAAAGGACATAAATCATGTCCAGTTTGCGGATGATAATTTGCTAATGGGAGGCGCGAGCTTACAAATAGCAAGGAAATTCAAGAATGAATTAGCGGCTTACACAGAAATCTCAGGAAGTGTCATAAGCCCCACTAAATGCAAGATCTATGGTTGGAATATAACACCAAATGAAATGTTGGAGATCACTAGGGTACTTGGAATGGAAATTTGTACCAAATGGGATGCCTTTAAATACCTGGGAGTCCCAATCTTTAACTCCGCCCCAAGAACCTCACATTGGAATTTGTTAATTGACAAGATAAAGAACAAGATAACTTCCTAGGAAGCAAGCTGGTTAAACCTGGCAGGTAAAGTGGTCCTAATCAAGGTCGTCCTTGCCAGCATTCCAATCTATCAAAGCTCTTTTCTTCTGGCCCCTACCTCCATAATACAAAAAATTGAAGAAATGTTCAGAAGGTTCCTATGGGAAGGTGGAAAATAGTCATGGCGTGATCCGGATTATTTTCAGCACGAAATGAGAGCGGAGATATAATAAAGAAATGCACAGAGATATTGCAGATATTCAATAATATAACAGAAATGTATCATAGATGCAACCATAAACNAGAAATGTACAGAGACTGTAAAAATACAGAGTGAAAGACTCGCTAGAATGGTGGCAGCTTATCTCTGAGAAGAGATGTGACGGCTACTCGCATTCGCAAGAAGATGATTACAATGTGGATCTGAAGGCTCTTTTACAATAAACGGGAATGCCAAAATTCCTAAACATCCAAAAACCTAACCCTAGGAGATGAAGCGCCAAAATTCATGTGGGCCCCATTTGGGTAAGTGAGTACATCAACTTCCTGGGGTCGTAACTTTTGCATACGATCTCCGTTTTAGGCGTGTGATAGCTTGTTGGAAAGGTATTGTTGAGGAGATTAATTTTGGGGGCTCAATAATGCCTTTAGCTATCATTGAGAACCTTTATCTCGAAAAACCTTCATTTGGACCCTCAAAATGGCCTCGGAAGTTAAAACCTGCTAAAAATAGTAAATTGCCAAAATGGCTAGAAAACTATTTTGAGCCATTTGGAAAAGGTGGGTGGCCACCGATATCCATCTGGATCAATCCTCCCTCCTTAGGAAGCAATGGTCTCCATTGCATTGAGTTCCCAGGGGAGAGGGAAAGGCATTTGTTGAATCTGCATCTTGGTGAGTTGCTTGTCTTGTTGGAGAAGTCACACTGCTTAGTTTGTGGAAATCTTTCACGAACCTGTGGCTGGAAGGTTTGGACCTTTTTAACCAGTCTGGCTATTTTAGATGACTTTGTGTAGAAGGAATCTTCGTGATTTGCTACAACCTTGTCGACCTACTTCTGTTGGATAGAAGGTGTTTTGGCCGAAGCTGTGGTGGCTGCAGTATCCTTCTGTTCACCCTTTGAACAGATTGTGGAGAAGATGAATTTTGTAGTNGAAAAAATATCTAAACCAATCCTGGAAGGCGGGCTCAACTTAAAAAATGCACATGTTCAAAATCTGGTGCTGGGGGCAAAGATGATTTGGAACCTAACCACCAGGAAGCCAACGTGGAGTAAAAAAACGTTATGGAAAAATTAATTTAGGGATCCAAGGGAAAGATGTATAGAGCACCCAATTCTATAGAAAAAAGGCTACCCAATCTTCTCGCTCTGTCAGAAGACTATGCCCCATTTCATACCTCATCTCACTTGGGTGCCAGGAAATGGGAAAAAAATCAATATTTGGTAGGCCTCAATCATGGGAGATCATCCCCTTGGGTTGAGACATGATATGGATTGACTCAAAGAATGGATAGTCACTCAAAATTTAAACACTCTTTGGGACATCTCAATTTGGGGGAACGATGAGCACAAGATGTGGCTAAGGTGGGGAATTTCTAACAACCCCCCTGATTTAGAAGAGGACTGGAACGCCCTGAAGCTCTACCTCCAAGGGAAATCCCCACTCAAGAAAAGGGGAACAGACAAATCAGGTTGGGGAACAATCTCAGGGACATACACCACTGCAGTAGGGTATCAACTCACAAATGCCCACCCCAATGTCCCTCCAAACCCAACAATTTGGAAAGAAATTTGGACCTCCAAGTACATCCCAAAGATTGACATGTTTGTTTGGACTCTGGCTCACAGAAGCATTCTAACGGGAGAAAACCTAAGAAGAAGGGGGTGGGAAGGCCCCAATAGATTCTCACTCTATCTTCAAGCAGAAGAAACCACAGACCATATACTACTAAACTATTCCTACTCCAAATAAGTCTTGCAGTTGGCTTGGGGACTGCAAAGGGCCGTCATCATACCCCAAGATACGAGCAACCTTCTCCAAAATTGGGATTCCATCTTCCCTTTCCAGACTAAGAAAAAAGTCCAAATCTCCACTATGTGGAGAGTCCTCCCCAAATTCATCCTCTGGAAAATATGGCTGGAGCAAAACAATAGACTTTTCAGGGAACTCAAAAGAAGTCCAGCCCAAGTTGCAACCAAGATACAGGCCTATTTTGGCGAAAGCGCTCCCCACTTCTGCCAAACAAAGAATTCTAGAGTGCTAGAGTTGGAAGAGGAACAATGGTTGGATCAATTCAAAATTCAAGACCAGGGGGGTAAAAAGGACAACATCTCTGGCCAAGAAGCCTGGGAAATAAGAAAGGAGAAGCAATATTTTGAAGACTGGAAGACAAAGGAAAAGAATCATATTTTGTCCTTTGACGGGGCCTCCAAAGGGAACCCAGGCTTGGCAGGTGGAGGAGGTATTCTAGAAATCCCCACCGGATCAATGAAGTTAAGCTTCGCCTGTGGGATAGGAACTAAAACTAACAATAGAGCAGAAGCCCTAGCCCTATGGCAAGAGCTCATTCAAGCAATCAGTCATAGTGTTCAATTGGGGACTCCTGGATAGTAATCAAAGCCTTAATCCACCAAAGCAAACTCAAAAATGCTAAACTCAATAACCTCCTGGAGAAAATCCAACTCCTCCTTGGGAATTTCTGGTCTTATAAGTTTTACCATGTCTTACAAAACCTAAACGAGCAAGTAGATGTCGAGGCCAATAAAGGAGTCCTCTTGACTGTTGGAACCATGCAACTTAATGGAACAATGTCCACAGTGGATCTACCATGACTCTAGGGAGAAGTCCCATAAAATAATTAAAGTCATGAGTTGGAAAGGGAAAGGAAACATGAAAGAAGGATTTGAGCAAACCCAAAGTGCAACGGGACAAAGGCGCTACAGGACAGCACAAGTGAACAGAAGGTACAGCCCAGTGCATCATTCGGTTGTTGATTTTCTTTGGGGAGGAGATAGAGCAACAGGTCACCCATCCCCTTTAGATCACGTGAATCATTTAGGGGATTTGATTTGGGAGGAGACTGAGCTTAAATTGGGGAGAGGAACTCAACCCTCCATACCAACCTCATGCAGAGACAACCAAGAAGGAATTCGGCCCAACTACGAGAGGATCGAGCATAGCAACAGGTCGTAAGGAGAAGAGAAGAAGTCATTGAAGATGGCATCCATCTCGGGAAGTAAGCCAAGCACAGAAGAAAGGCTGAACGCAATGGACGTCGCTCTGAAAAATTTAAAGAAAATGTTGAACTACCAGTTAGACTTTCTTTAAAATTTGGACATAGATGTAGGAAGAAGATTGGAGACACTGGAAGGAGACATTACCACCACAAAATTTGAGATCACTGAGGAGCTTGGCAAACTCCATAAAGAACTCAAGGACCCTAAGAAAGAATTTGAAACCTGTAATGTCCCCATTTTGGGACATTATAACTTTACAGAGTGCTATGCCTACCAGAGTAGCCAGATAGGGGTGACAGAGAGTTCAAGAGATATTGAGGGGTTTTATTGGACCTGACTTGCATCGTTCATCATCAAGATCCATTCTGCACAGCTTGGTTTTGGTTTTGTTGCATTCTAATGATTTCTGTAATTTTGAGTTATTATGGGTCATATCTTAATTAATTTCACTAAGAAGGTCATAATGGGCATATTACTTGGAGAAACCTCTTAGTGTAATATCTCATCGGAATTGGGAATAAGAGCACTACAGGATAAGATGATGAGAAGTGACTTTCAGTGGCTGGAGAAGCCATAAGGATGGATAAATCACTTTTTAGAGGTAAAATGATTAATTGATTAATTAATTAAGTGATTTAATCAAGGAA
>JZKD02S1673231.1:629798-652451 GCA_000966675.3 Picea glauca
AAATGCATCGCTTTCTATATTATGGCATGCAACGTTTAGTGAGTTCATAAGGATACAATGCATCAATATGTATATATTTTAATTAATTGTTTTTTTACAAATTTTCAATTAATCATCTCAAAATCAAATATTTTTTATAATATATTGGTTTTCCCCTCATTTGTCCCTAGGAATTTTCATAATCTCCCTGAAAAATTAAAATCTAAGAATCATCACATATACAAACTATGAAAAAAAAATTACAAAATAATATATATGTGCATATAATAAATTGGTACGCATTGGTGCGTTAATCATATGAATATGCACCGGTATATGATAACAGTGCCTTTGTGAAATTGAAAATGTTTGTTTACAAATTGTTGTATTCACATGGTGCTTTATAAATTAATAGAAGCATCGGTGCCTAAGTAATGTTTATTGTACACGACCAAACTATGAACAAATTTAAAACATGATGGTTCTGATATTAAAAGCAATATTAATTATATTTTAAACTCAGCGGTGATGTTGACATGAATATGCGCACCGGTGCTCTATCCATGTACGATGTGCACTGCTAACCTCAAAGAAATGTTTTTTAAGTATTTACATTTTAAATTCAGTGGTGTTGTTGACATGAGTATGTGCACTAGTGCTCTATCTCTCTATAGTGTGCACCGCTAACTGCGAAGTTGTTTAAAAAAGAAAAAACTGACAACAACATGATGGTTTCGGATCCAATGTAATGAATGGTCTCATTGCAACATATACTAAATGCCCCATATATAAGTAAAGAAACCCTATAAAAATCTATTGCTTAAAAACAAATCTCGTTGTGAAATTTAGAGAAGGAAAGCAAGAGAAACAACAAGGAAGATATCACTTCCAATATCGAAGGTAACAATGAAACCTTTTTTTTTTTTAGAATGCACTAAAATTTGATTGAATCAAATAGGAGAAATATTAAGATGATTAATAGAATGAAAACACATACATGAAATTTCTCCTCTACATATTTATATATGACCTATCGTGATCCCTTTTGAATATGGTTCTTCAAAAAAATCCACCCACTCTAAAGTCTTTCTTGGTAAATCTCTCTTGCATAAATCTTCCCTCTAAATTTTAGCAAAAGAATGAAAGAATGAGTGGGGTTTTCACTTATAAACACACACATTTAGAAAAAATAAAATTCCCACTCATTTTTTCGTTTTATATTGATCCGGAAAGATCTTTTAATGACTATGGTTGAGTTTTAAAACATGAGTTATTTTACCATTTAGGAATTTGATCAAAGAGGAAGAATTAATGATGAAACATAGAAGCCATAAGATAACATACAGATCTGGAAATAAGCATAAAGGAACAACAAACCATAAACAATAAAAGTTGATCACGGAGTTCGGCAATCTCTCCTACGTCTCTGGGCCTTTGTCTCAGAGGGTGAGGCTTTCTTATTTCTCTTCAAAGCTTCAAAAATACATCATAAAAGTGCCAAATGGATTACAAACCAATATGGTTGTGTTCTTCTAGATCTCAAGAACCCATCAGAACTAACGGCATTGAAGACGGATGAACGAAGCTCCCATAAATGGCCCGCAAAGTTTCTCTCCTCAATGGCTTCCCTGCATAAAAATGGCTTTGGCTTTATAATTCTTCAGCATTTCTTTGTTTTGAACCTCCCCTCATGCTGCCAAGAACATTTGGTTTATATAGACTTGAATTTGGGAACAAACTCCCAACTCCCCCCCAATATTTGGCCTCAAAAAGGGCCCAAGATCCTCCAAAAATGGACTAAATCTCCCAAAATTGGTTATAAAATCACTAAAAATCATGATATATAGTTTAAAACCCACTTTTTGGCAAATATATTGGGTGCAACCCCTTATCTTCGGGCTCCTGGTCACTTGCACGCACCCATGTGCCCAACTGTTGAGTGCATGGCACACTGGCCCCTTAACGGTCGGTCCCTAATCATATGGTGTGACCATATGGCCTAGTCCTTATGCTCCACGCACATGTAATGGTGGTTAGGCCCCTAGTTGATTAGCTCCAGGTTACGCACCTTAGTCAGCGAGCTAGCCCAACTGACCAGCGCTAACCCCAAAATTGCATGCCAACTGTATAAAACAAGGGTCATAGTCATATGGTACAGTCATATGTAATATATGTCAGGGCTAAACTACATACATTCGCTAACACAAGGTCTCATGGTATGGTTATATGGTGACATGTCAGGACTGGGCTAGACCCCAACCCTTAACTCTGCCCAAACCTTAAACAATTCACATCCAAATATTTAATTTGGACTTAGAGTGTTAAGACTCATCGTGGGCGGGTTGGTAGCTCGGCCTTGCCAAGATGCTCGTTGCCCGGACCAGAGGCCACGGGTTTGACTCCAGTGAACTCCAAACTTTTTCCAAACAATCGAACCAATGGAGGGGTGCCACGTGGCATCCCAATACTGAGCCACATGGCACCATTAAATTTGTCCAAATATTCCATGTGTCAAACTATCATTCAACCACCTGTCAACATTATCTTCCCAGTCAGCACCGTTCCATGTCAGCGCCACGTGTTGTACGGACCTTGCCACATCATCTTGTACCATGTGTCAAAATATGACTTGTCCACCTGTATGTTAGCATGCCACTCATTGCCACATCATTGTACAGTCATATGGCATGTACAGTCAACTGCCATGTCATCACTATATGGACTGTACAGTCATCAATTTTGCTTGTTGAACAGACCGCTATATCTTTCGCATACAATGTTTGTTTGATCCCGTTCAAGTTGTGTTTGGTTTGTATCAATGAGGCCTATGCACACATCCTTTTTGAGGTGATTCTGAGCACTTTTATTTTTAGGCCTTCATGGACCCATTTTGGCTCCAGGATCCATTCTGAATCACGCCTCCCCACTAAAGACCTTTTGGTCCTCCAAAAGGATACTAACCAGTCATCAAGTGCGAGATAGGCCACCCCACTTGTTTTATGTCTTTAAACTATGTCTTGTGCACTTGTCTCATCAAGTTCAGTTGTAAAAAAACCATGATAACTGACAACGTATTGTTACCCACTTGTACTCTGTCACATCTTACTGAAGACACTATCATCCATGTTGACAACATTACTAATGATAACATCATAAATATGACTGCAAATGAGCTAATATGTTTGTAGTACTTGCACGACATTAGCTTATCTTGAAGCAAAGTGTGATTGATCTTCCATTCTACAATCATCTCTTGTTCTTGCTTAAGATCAATTACTTGATTTGGCACCATTATGGGTGTGTTTCTTGCATAAGCTTCCTTCTTTAATTGTTCCATTATTTGAAGAGATTGACTTGCTTTTAAATGATGAGCATGTACCACATATTCTTTGCCTGCTTTGATTAAGTGATATTGATTATTTTCCCTGTAGAAGATTGTTTTGAGATTATACAAATAAGGACTACCTAAAACCATTCCACATTCATTGAGTGGCACCACATCACATGTTACCTCATCCACAAACTTATATGAAATTGCAAACTTTAATGTGCATTGATTTGTTATGTGCAATTTATGATTGTTTCTTATCCATTTAAGTGAGTAAGGCTTATGATGCATATGAGTGTTTAATCCCAATTGTTTAACCACTTCCTTTGAAATCAAGTTAGATTAAGATCCACTATTTATCATTGTGTTGACCTTAGTATGTCTCATAATGACCCTTATGTGAAAAAATTTACTTCTATAATCAATCCATCACCCATTTTACCTGTCAAACCAACCACTGAGATTTTAGATTCATCACCTGAATCCGATCCCAAGTATGTTGGTCGTGTTGATGTTGCAACTGTTTGCCTCATTTTCCTCTCTTTGAACCACTTCAGTCTCTTCTCAGGATGCAATTTCCAGAAATGGTCCTCATCATGCCCTTCTTTTTTGCAATGCTTACAAGAGGGATTCCCTTCCTTTCTTGCCACTGAATTTGCCTTCTTGCCATTCCACTTCCTTTTGTCCTCTTTTCTCGAAGAAGATTCCCCTGATACACCAACTCCTATTTTCCCTGATTCAATGTATGTTGCTTGAATAGAAACCTCATCAATATTAGTAGGTCCAAACATAAATACAGTGTTATGAATATGTGCAGGAAAACCTCTTATATACTTCCTAAGAGTTTCTTGAGGAGAGAAACTTTGCGAGCCATTTCTAGGAGCTTCATTCATCTGTTTTCAGTGCTGTTGGTTTTGATGGGTTCTTGAGATCTAGAAGAACACAACCATATCAGTTTTTAATCCATTTGGAACTTTTATGATGTATTTTTGAAGCTTTGAAGAGAAATAAGAAAGCCTCACCCACTGAGACAAAGGCCTGGAGATGTAGGCGAGATTATCGAACTCCGATATCAAATTTTGTTGTTTATGGTTTTTTGTTCCTTTATGCTTATTTTCAGATTTGAATATTATCTTATGGCTTTTATGTTTCATCATTAATTCTTCCTCTTTCATCAAATTCCTAAATGGTAAAATAACTCATGTTTTAAAACTCAACCATAGTCATTAAAAGATCTTTTCGGATCAACTAGCTCTAATACCACTTGATCTAAAAAGATCTTTTAATCACTTGGTTAAGTATTTTGCATGATTACCAGGGAAAATATGAATCATGGTAAAGGCGAGCTTGTTGAAGAGAATTCTGATATTGGATCGAGAAAGAGAAATTCTCAAAGTGAGAAGATGGCATTTCGGCATGTTGATGATAAACGTGTGTGTTGTTTTTTATTTTCATAACTTACTTTCTTGGTGCGTTATACAGTCTATAGTGCACCAGTGTGGTGTTTACATAAAAACGTATTGATAAACAATTTAATCTACAAAATGCAAATGCAAACATCCACATTTAAATTTTGTGGAGGTTTTTCTTTGTGGAAGCTATAACAACTTAAATGCTTGCTCATTTTGTCGTTGCATATTCCGGCGCATTCATTATAAAAGCATCGATTCTCTTACAATTATTATGCATTAGTTCCACCTTTTTTGTTGTATGCAGCACCAGTAGTCTTATAATTAGTACACATTAGTTCCACATTTTTTGTTGTATGCAACATCGGTGCTTTTTTAGCTTGTGTAAGCATTGTTTGTATTGTTTTTTGTATGTTGCATCGGAGCTCTTATAAATATTACGCAGTGGATCATTTTATTTTATGGCACACTGATGCTTATATAATTTGTATGCAACGATTCCTATATTACCCTTTGCATAGAAGGGTACTGAAATTTCGAATATTCGAGGTGAGATGTAGGTGCCATTCTTTGTTACTAAACACTAGTGTGTATATTATATTTAAAGCACCAATTTGTATATTATATTTAGAGCACTTGACATATTGGTAATGGAAACAAGGTGCGCCTTGGTTTATACCCCTGATCAGGTAGTGGGGGTGCACACATCCTTCCTAAAAACCTAATTCAAATCGGATTGCAGACCCTGTGAGAACGTCTATATGGTCACAAGAATGCAAGACCCATGATCAGCTGGGTATGGAGGAGATTCATGAGATCCACTGGGAAAATTGTATCAGGGCATTAAAGATGGCCCATATCGACCTCTTGGACCGAGAGGATGAATTAGTATGGGTACATGACTCTCGTGGAGTATATACTCCAAAATTGGTATATATCCAGCTCAATATTGACTTGCATCTCAGAGAATATGACTGGTGGTGGAAAGACCTGTGGAAATTAAGTTGCCCTGTCAAGTCCAAAAAATTTATATGGTGCATTCTAGTAAAAAAGGTCCCCACTTGGGAGGTTATGAAAAGGAGATCAATTAAAGGCTCAGGTTGGTGTTCTCTTTGTAAATCAAGTGGGGAATCATCAACCCACCTTTTCTTTTTATTCCCTTTCAACAAGGTTATATGGAAAGAGATTTCTACCTCGCTTGGACAAGGATGTTCCCAGCAAGAAAATACGATGAAAGATGCTTGGAAATCATGGGTCATCGATGCCACTACTTGTAACATCAGGGCTCTCCCTCTACTCATCTATTGGGGTACCTGGATGGCTAGAAAATCTTCAATTTTTTGTGATAAACCTATACCCCTAGAGGTCATTTCATCTCAATGTCTCAGTATCCTAGCTCACTTTCCTCAGGAAAAAGGGAGGGTGCCAAGTAGGACATTACAAGAGGAACTAGTGGACCGCTCCAGGCCCTAGTTTTTTTTTATGGTGCCTCACAAAACAAAAATTAGTCGTGTGGTGGAGGGGTTGTCCTGCATTTATCTAATCGTGTTTCCTACAAAATAAAAATGGGATTGGACCCAGGCACAAATAATTTTGCAAAATTTATGTCCCTTAAATTACTCTTACTTTTTTCAAAGGAAAAAAATGTTAATTCTCTACAGATTTTTGGAGACTCTCTCAATGTTATAAAATGGGTTTGAAAATCCCAGTAGTGTCCCAATATCCACTTGCTTCCCATTAATGAAGAATTTAAAAGATGTGTTTCTTCCTTTGACACTCTTGTTGTTCATCATGTCTTCAGGGAAAAGATTATGGTAGAAAATCAGCTCTCAAAAGAAGGAGTTCAGTTGGGACATGGGCAATGGTTGATCATTGAAGAAAACAGAGGAACAATTTATGAGTTCTACCATAGATATTTTATAGAGGAGAAGCACCACAACTCAGCTTCAACCTCATCCTGATTCTCTATATCAGCACTCTTTTTTCCACATATATTACAATATACACATGTGACTCTTGGTGGTAGCATCTATAGTGGGTTCTTTACGGCTAGCTTCTATATGTGGGTTTCTTTTTGTAAAAATATTATGCAATTAGTATGATATATCTGGAAAAAATTATGTATTTTAGTCAGAGAATGTATTTGTGTGGAGCTCTCTCTTTAAAACACTTTTTTGGACTTTTGTGTTGAGGCAATATCACTACAAAAGTTGCTACAACAAAATACATGGGGACATATATCTTTAAAATGTAATTTTATTTCTTGATGAAATAGCATTACGCTTTTTTCTAAGGAAAAAAATATATATTTAGAGCACTGGTGTGTATTGTAAACATGCGCACTATAAAATTCTGAAATGATAAATATAATTGATTATATGTTATGTCATTTAAGAAATAGTGTTTTTTCACAATATTTGGCACCAATAATTAATTATAATTAATAGGCATCGGTGTGTATAACTCCTTAAAACACGTCGTTTTCTATATTATGGCATGTACCATTTAGTGAGTTCATAAAAATACATTGCAGCGATATGTGTATATTTTATTAATTGTTTTTTTTACAAATTTTTAACTAATAATCTAAAAATCAAATATTTTTTATAATAATATTGTTTTTTATATTTTTGTTGTTGCATTTTGATACAATGATTGCATTAATGCATTATCCAATGGATTACACCTATGTTATTTGTAATAATGCAAATCATCCACATATTAATTAATCTGCGACGCAACATTTTACAACATTCGACAATGCAATAAAATAAGAAACTCATTTTATTATATATGAATAAGAGACCCATTTTCATACAAAATGGGACAACATAAAGGTCCACAATAAGCAAAATGCAACCAATATGTAAGTGTTACACTTATTGGTAACATTAACTCATGCAATCGGGACTATATGTTGAGTACATTAAGCAAAATCCTTGATTTTCATAGACAAATATTCCAAAACATACAACTTGCAGTAACCTTCAATTATATTGATTATCATTTATCACTTAAACTGTTGTCATTGCTCAATCTACATGCATTCCTCATTTCTTCATCATTTGTAGGCTATATTGTACTTTGGTTATTTAACCTATTGTTTTATTGATAAACTTGTTTTTGATGTTTTGCCTCTTCATCTTGTTGGACATTTGGTTGTCATTGATGTTGTTGGACAGTTGGTTGTCATTGATGTCAACATATGTGATGGGTGTATTTGGAGAAGTCTCCAAGGTGGTCCCCTTATGGTGTAGCTCTAAGCATGGCCCTCATGGGAAGACGCTTTGAATAAGTCTACAAGAAACCCATAAGTGTGGTCATCAATCCCAAAGTTGTATGAGGAATAAGGACATGAAGGACAGTGTAAATGCAGGTAATACACTCATATATGGATAGTCCTCTCCATGTTGCTTCCAACGGTAGGTGGAACATCACGTATTTTCTCACAGTTGAGGAGTTATGAGGTCATAAAGTTGGAAGCCCAAAATATGGGTTAAGAAGCCCCTAATTGGTTTCAAGTCATTAATGAAAGGGTAAAGTGGTTGTAATAAAAAATTTCAAGAAGCCCTAAAGTTAAGGAAAGAGGTTACTTAGAAAAAGTATATATACACCTAAAGAAGTCACTCATAAATACATTCACACACACATTCTATTGAATGTCTTCTATGTGAGTAAGTGATTCTAATCTGAAATAACCAAGGAGATCTGAGGTGAATTTCAGAGGGAAGATGAAGTGAAGAAGGGAGAAATTCCAAGGGATGATGAAGTCGTGTGATGATGTGTTCTAAGGTATATTATTTAAAGGTCATCTTACCATTTTCTCTATAACATTTTTTTCTAGAATGAATCAGATAGAAAAAATTGGAGGCCATTGAGAAGACATGTCAAGATACTAGTGGTAAAAATTTAAGCTTTTGGGCCAATGTAGCTTTGGATATAGACTCTATGGAAGATAGGGTTTTTGGCTAGTCTTGAAACTGGTCTCAAACAGGTGTTCTGGGTAAAACAGTCATAACTTCTTCATAAAGGATCCACATTTTGTGAGACCAATTGAAGTAGAAAGATAATAGTTTTTGGTATTGTGTGTACAAGTTTCAAAATCAGATATCAAATATTAAGTGTGAGGCATGATGTACAAGTTCACTCTCCAGAATAGGCTAAAATTCATGAAGGTTTTCCATTTTCGCTATAAATTTTGTTCTAAGACGTTCCAGACCCTAAAATTTTAAGGAGATGGAAGAAAGCACTCATAGTATCTGTGATTCATATTTCAAACCTTTATTCATTATAGGTACGTAGTTATGTTTGTTGAAAGTTAGGGTTTGTGACTAATCCAAAAATAGTCCCGTGAGACTGAGGTGAAGCTTGATGAAGATGGTATTCTCTTGTTGTTGAAGTTGAGGAAGAGATACGTGTATGTAATATTGTGTATCAGATCAGCTATAGGATCAAAGGTATGTTTATGTGTTAGTTTTGAGGCTTATGATTATGTTGTTATGGTACATGCTTGAGGCATGTCATGGTAGTGATTTTGCATGGTACACCTTAGTGATGGTATGATACATTGTTAGAGGCACATTTTGGATACTTGGCATATGGTTTGTTGTATGATATATGAGTGATATGGCACATGTTTGATGGTATCTTTTGGTAGATGTTTTATGGATGTTGGCACATGCTTGAGGCACATGGTTTGAGGTACATATTGGTTACTTGTTGATGATGTGATAGAAATGCCTTTGATACCTTGTTGAGGCATTGATACATGTTTGAGGAACATCTTTGGTGCATGATGTGAGGCATATTCTTGGTAAATGTATGAGGTACATGGTTGATGTACATGGTCTATGTACTTGGTATGGTACATGGTTGATGCATGGTATGGTACAGGTATGGTACAGGTTTCAGTTGATGGTTAATGTACATAGTTGATGTGCATGGTTTGGTGATGGTTTTGGTATCCATGTGAGTGGATCTGGGTATAGTTGGTTGATGATGGTATATCAGTGACAGAGACACTAACAGGTTAGATGATTGGTTGATCATCAGTGACAGTGGTAGTCACAGGTTGATGTGACAGTGGTAGTCATAGGTTGATGTGACAGTGGTAGTCACAGGTTGATGTGACAGTGGTAGTCATAGGTTGATGTGACAGTCACAGTGACAGGTTGGTTGATGTGACAGCCACAATGACAAGTTGGTTGATGTGGCAGTCATGGGAATAGGTTGGTTGATGTATTAGTGGCATTAGCAGTGACAGTATCAATGGTAGTGAGAGTGAGTCTACAATTATATTTGAGGGTGTCAGGATGGGGCAACGAAAGGGGGTTATAGCCTCCTTCCGGTTGGTGCCGAAGAACTCAAGGAGTTGGAGCTTCCTTCAAGTTGGTGCCTGTAAATTAGGGGTTCGTAGCTTCCTTTTGGTTGGTTCCGAAGAACTCAAGGATTTGGTGCTTCCTTCAGGTTGGTGCCAGTAAATCAGGGGTTGGTGCCTCCTTCCAATTGGTGCTAGAGAATTTGGAACTTGGTGCTTCCTATGAATGTATTCTTGATATATATAAGAAAGCATTATGTGGTTTTCTCCCATTTGGGTTTCCATGTAAACTCTAGTGTATTGTACATGTCTTTATTTGATGTGATGATATTTCTTATGGTTACATGCTCATGATATATTGAATGCAATCATAAATGATATATTTTTGATAAAGTTGAAGTTTATATATTGTGATTGAAAGTGGTAAAAATTTCTCATATTGATTCACACCCCCCCCTCCCCCCTGCCACCCCTCTCAGTATTCCAACAATTGGTATCAGATCAGGTCCTTCAGGAAATCAATTTAACCACTGGAAAGTAGATCGTGGATGTCATGGCTAATGGATATAGAGATAATGGAATATCGTGGTTTGATGGTCAGATTGGTCTAAAGTATGAGATGTGGAACAAAAAGATGAAATTATTTTTACAGGCATGGGGGTATGATGTTTGGCACTTAGTCGTTACAGGATACACCAGTTCAAAGAAACCAAAGACTACAACCAAGAAGGAATTGAAAAGAAACAACAAAATGTCAATGGATTTCATCTTGGAAAGATTATGTGATTCAGTAAAAGATAAAGTGGGACAATGTTCATCATCCAAAGAACTTTGGGATAAGCTACATAATTTATACTTTATGGAATCTCACTCTACTGCAGATCCAAAACATACCAATCGAAATAAAGAATATGAAGAATATGTTGAGTTAGTATGGGAATAAATCTCATCATGTCAGACAGATTTATAAGAACAAGATTATGAGAGACACCTAACCAATGCTTTAGACAAGTTGGTCAAAGAAAGAGAGAAAGCCAAGTCACTCGAGGAAGAATTGATCAAGATAAAAAGGGAGTCTCAAAATATCATCTCTGAAGAAGTCTAGCACATGATTACAAACCTAAAAGTCCAAGTAGAAGAAGCATAAGGATTGATGAAGCATGCAAAAGTCAGTTGGAAGAAAAGAAAATTTTGGAAGCATAAATAGTAGCACAAAGAAAGGAAGCAGAGAAGAGAGAAAATGTTTTGACTAGCCATATCAAGGAAATATATGAGGGCTTAAATAAAGTTGAAGCAGAATTCAGAAAACATGAAAGAAGACTTGAAGAAGAAATTGTCTCCTTGAAGACCCTTAAAGATGCAGAGAGAAAGGAAAAAGTCATGAATATCCAGATGATGAAGAAAGAAGAAGAATGTGGGAAGATTGAAGAAGAAATTGTTACATTAAGATTTAAAGTTGTGAAGCTCAGCAAGAACATTGAAGAGAGAGAAAGCTCCACATCATCAGTAAAGAAAACTGAAGATAAATGTTACAGATTGCTATAAAGAAAAAATGAAGAGAAGACTAAGAGTTATGCAGAAGTCATCAAGGCCCTACTAAGAACGAATAATGTGAGCCCTCAAAGAAGGAAAATCCTAAAATGAAGAAAACTCAAGAAGGAGATCACAGAAGAGACAGATATCTAAGAAGACCCTCCACTTTTAGGTATCAAAGGAGCTTCAATCATTGTGAAGGAAAAAATAGAAGAGAATATTGTTATCAGCCAAGGCATGATTTCAGAAGGACTACATCACAAATAATATCATTCACTCCCAGGTATGGAAGTGTCTTTTATGGTCATTGTTTTATTTGTATTAATTTTAGACATAAAGCTGCAGATTGCAGAGCTTTTAGAAGAAATAGTCAAGCAATAAATTCATATGTGACTCCATATAATATTGGATGTTACAAATGCCATAACTATGGACATATAGTCTCCTTCCGATTGGTGTCGGAGAACTCAGGGAGTTGGTGTTTCCTTCTGGTTGGTGTCGGAGAACTCAGGGAGTTGGTGTTTCCTTCAAGTTGGTGCCTATAAATCAGGGGGTTGGTGCCTCCTTCCAGTTGGTGCTGGAGAATTTGGAAGTTGTTGCTTCCTATGAATGTATTATTGATATATATATAAAAGCATTATGTGTTTCTCTCCCATTTGGGTTTCCACATAAATTCTGGTGTACTATGCATGTGGTTAGTTGATGTGATGATATTGCTTATGGTTATATGTTCATGATATATTGAATGCAATCATAAATGATATACTACTGACAAATTTGAAGTTTAGATATTGTGATTGAAAATGCTAAAAAATGCTCATATTGATTCACCACTCCCCACCCCCCTCTCAGTATTCCAACACATCTTCCATATACAAACATAGAAATAAAGTATAATAAGTATATCTACATTTATATATATAGTAGAATATACATGAATGTGTAAATCAAAAAACATACCATAGAAACTAGTCTTTCATAAACAATACACATTCTTTCAAAGCCATGCTTCATGCCTTCTCTCAAAACCTCTTTTGTTGGTTGCACTCCATACTTTTTTTCTTACAGTTGATATATAATTATTATAAAGGTTTCTTGGTGTTCCATTAATTATAAAACAAGGTAAGTTAAACAACATATCTATTTACAAATTGTTCAATTAAACCATGATACTTCAACATGTACTCACAACCCATACTTAACCCAATGCCTATCAATTCATCGGTTGGCACATCTTTGTATTTTAGCACCTATTAGAAGACATCCATGGACAAGGGTAAATTAATTATTTAAATATAAATATCATAGCAAACATGAAATTTAATTGAAGTAAAAAATGTAAGTACTCACAAAGTTTGTAATCAACCCTTTTATTCCTTGTCGTCCCGTCTTATGTCTTGAATGGTTTCCATTTTTTTTTTCTTTTATGCAACAAAATAATTGAAACATTAGTATTTCATGTGATAATTAAATTTGACATACATAAAAGAATAAATGAATGATCACATACATCTAATGCACGTTATTGTTAGAATGGCTCCTCTTGCAATGAAATTATGTTAATTTCTTTTACCATCCCCTTCTACACTTTTTTTGACATCCCTACTAACATGTATTGGTTTTCCCCTCATTTGTCCCTTGGAATTTCCATAATCTCCCCGAAAAAAGAAAAACTAGGAATCATAAGATATAAAAATTATGAAAAAAAAAAGTTAAAAAATAAGATATCAATGTGTATAATAAATCGGTACGCACTATCCCGGATGGGGTGTTTACGGACTCAACAGGTGGACATACAGAGGGGAGGAAACCTGGCCAAGTCTCTTTCCACCTGGAGCCAACACAGGTGCACCCTCCCTCTACCATCACCTCATGATTTTAAAGCCTTGGCCACCGCTCCTTGAATTTCACTCGCTTCTAACCTAGTGTTATTACTTGGCTACTCAGTTCATGGGAATTTTAATGGGGATGGGTTGTACAAAGTCACTATCCCATCACCCATCCCGACATGTTGGTTTTAGGCCCGAGTCATGGAATGCCAAGGCTCATTCGATCCCTTGGCCTCCAAAGTCATGGCCTCCATTGTATTTTGGTGTCATCCTTCTCCTCTGGCTCGAGCTACTGCATTTCTCCTGGACCTCGGCACCCAGCATCTCTCCACTGATTTTGCAGTGTCACTTCGTCCGACTTCTCTCACACATGTCGAGCAACCACTCTCACTTTCCTCATGTGTTCCATATCTGGCTTAAGGTGGTTATTCTTATACCTCGACCCAGGGGCAAATCGAAGAGGGGAGCTACCTGGTATGTGGCCAGAGGAAGGGCAGCGAGAGGGCATGGATCTCCTCCAGAAACTGATTTTTCTTCCACCCTGATGCCTATTTTTTCTCCCACTCCTGCTCTGCCTACTCGAGACAACACTTTAGACCTATCCCCACTATCGAATCCCTTTTATTATCGAGTCGAATGGTTCGACAGTCTCAGAAACTCCCTTGGCTTCTCTCCCAGGCTTAGTTCATCTGCCCCCCCCTCCCCCTCCCCCCCTGCCACCCTCCACCTCTTCCTCTTCCATCTCCACCTCTCATCACCTCAACTACCCCCGTTCCTTCAGCTCCTTCCTCCGACTCCCCCACTTCCTCCTCTGACTCTCCACTTCCTCCTCCACTCTCTTTAGCTTGCTCCTACTATGCAGAAAGGGATGCTCTCGAGGAGTCCCTGGATGACATTAAGTGTGGAATCGAGGACATCAAGACCATCATCAACGAGATGCAGCACAAGGAAGTAGAGTGATGGCGTCGTGTGGACCTTCTGATGACTTTCCTTCAGGACCTCAGGCAAGCTATCTCAGACAGAGATAAGCTCGGTAGAGACACCATGCATGTGTGTCAGGCTTTCTCGGGGCAAAGGCTCGACCCCAACATTGGATAATTCCTTTTGGCTCAGGTTTCTTATTTTATATGTTTTCAATTAGTATACTTCATAAGTTTTTTTCCCTGCGTGGCCACTCAGTTTTAGGAATTTTGGTCTTAGCAAATGACCAGTCTTTTGGGTTTGATCTATTTCAGTCTATAATTTGGAATCTCTGCCCTGTGTGGCACTGTAGATTTTTATCTCTCACCACTCTGCAATTTTTGCATGAACACTTTGAATTTTCAACTATGTGGTAGCATTGGTTTCCCACTAGGGCAATGTTGTCACAGCCGCCTATGATAGCTTGACAGTTGTAATCTTTTTGTTTCGCAGGTTTTAATATAATTCCTAACTTACAAAAAAAAAAAAAAAAAACGATACATGCTAGTGCATTAATCATATGAATAAGAACAGGTATATAATAATAGTTCCTTCGTGAAATTGAAAACGTTTGTTTACAAATTGGCACGCGGTGCTTTATAAATTAATAAAAGCATTGGTTCTTAAGTACTTTTTATTGTGTATCGTTGACTCATCAACAAATTTAAAACATGATGGTTTCGATATTAAAAGAAATATTAATTCCATTTTAAACTCAGCGGTGTTTTTGACATGAACATGTGCACCGATGCTCTATCCATGTATGGTGCACACTACTAACCGTGAAGGAATTTTTTTTTAAATATTATTTACATTTTAAGTCCAAGGGTGTTGTTGACATGAGCATGTGCACCAGTGCTCTATCCCTGTACATTGTGCGTCACTGCTCTATCCCTGTACAGAGTGCACCGCTAACCATGAAGGTGTTTAAAAAAAAAAATGATGGTGACATGTCAATTTGGGATCCAATGCAATGAGTGGTCCCATTACAACGGAGACCTGTTGGTCACTATAATTGCTTATTAATTAAAACAATTAAGTGTTACATAAATTCTCAACCCAAGGAAGTCTGTTTATTTCAAAGGCAATCACACACTATATATGCTCAATCTCAAAAGCAATCCAAAGTTGTAGTAAAAGTTACACTCATCACACCTTGCTTTGAACAGACTGAAGTTCTACTCTGAATTACAGTAAAAGAAATCTATCTATTGCAGAGTATAAGATTCAAAAGGAAATAATTATCAAAAGAATCATGGATTACATTAAGAAACAACAACCTAGGAAAAAGGAACCTTTCAGCACACTGCAAAGAAGACTAACTATTCAGTAATAGAGAACAGGACCCTATTCCCCAAACTAGGAATCTTCAACACCTGTCTCTAACTATCACACTTTCATAAACTCATTCTGCAAACAGAATTACCAATCAAAATGATTAACAACTACCAAAGACTAATTATTCGGTAACAGAGGACAGGACCCTATTCCCCAAAGTAGGAATCTTCAGCACCTGTCTCTGACTATCACACCTTCAAACAGAATTACCAATCAAAATGATTAACAACTACCTAGGAATGAATTGTATGAAAACGATGTAATAATTAGTGGAAACAGAGTTTCAGCAAAACAGAGTTTTAACAAGGCATAGATAAAAACAATACTAACACACTACAGAAACTAATGGGTGAATCTTGTGAAGAAGGTGGGCCCTTTCCTTCTCACAAGATTCCCTAGAAATAAAAGGAATTAGGAAAGAATGCTCAGAATGATCTTTTATTCATCTGTCAAATGTGACAAGTTACAATATCCAAAGTGAACACGCTCCTTCTCTATAATTCACTTCTAGCTAAGCCTTTCGTAATCCCCCCTCTAATGTTGATTTCTCCACTATTTAAAGAGGAGAATCCTCTTAATACAATTAAGCATAAAATTACATGTGTACATACAAATCCTATTCTTAGTCTGATCTAATCTTCTATGATGGAATAGGATATTCTGATCTCCCGTAGCAAAATGTTGTTACAATGGTTGGAATGGTGCTGGCTTGAGGTACAGCTATTGCGGCCGGTGTAACAGCTTCTTTATTTATCTTTTCTTGTTATTGTTGTTTGTAAAATACTGTTTCAGCATCGCAAATCACGGACTGTTTCAGCAACGGGATTTGCATCATGTTTGACTGTTTCAGCAACGTGGTCTCAAGTAGCAACGATGGTTGTAATGGTGTTGGCTTAAGGTACAGCTGTTGTGGCCAGTGTAACAGCTCCTTCTTGTTACTGTTGTATGTGAAATGTTGTTTCAGCATCGCAAATCATGGACTGTTTCAGCAACGGGATTTGTGTACTGTTGACTGTTTCAGCAACGTGGTCTTCAAGAAGCAACAGTATATTAACTGCAGTTCAAACTGTTTCAGCAACTATATATTTCTGATTAATGGCTAAGTATGAGAGTAATGTAAAATTACATGTAAAACAAATTAAACATATAGAAAAGAGAAGAAACATTATATACCTTTAGAGAAATAGGTTAAGGTGATAATGTAGGCTTAAATATGAGTGGGAAAAGGATGTAATGATAGCAAAAAGTATGAGCAAAAAGGTACATTATAGGATTCTAACATCCACCCCAACTAAAAAGGTTGCATGTCCTCAGGCAACTTCAATCTAAATCAGAATTTGGATACCGACTCTGAGCGTGCAAATTACATAAGCAGTAGCTATGGAAAGTACTGTCTGTTGGAGTTCTGAATCCTTGAACATGTTGTAGCCTTTGCCAGGCTGTTGCTTCAACTTTCTTGGACAACTTATGATGAAATTGATACTTCTCTGCTGGCATCCATAGAATGGGAAAATGGAACTGATAACCTATCCAACTTTCAGCACATTGCTGGACACATTTGATGTAACTCAGTACACGGGAGATTGTTGTCTCAAGATTGGTAGGACTAAAGGGATTGTGCTCCTGCCTTTTTTCAAAAGAATGTTACCAAAATGTGTTATTTGCTTTTAGGGCAGTAGTCTCTGTGGATTTAATAAACTGTTGACAATCCTGAAGTACTGTTGCCTGTAGTTGCCTTATGTATTGAGTCATCCCTGGTTTCTTAAAAAAATTGTAATATTCTGCAACAAAGGTGGCAGCATTCTGTGGTTCTGGTCGTATCCAAAGGAGACGGTTATCTTCATTATGCTTGGCAGCTAGAAAATCATTCTACCATGTAATCTGATTGGTAAGGAAGGAGACGAGTGCCTGAATCTGGATATTACCAACAAGAGGGTTGAGATTAAGCTGTCTGTTCTCAGGAATAGCTTCATTATGAAGATATAACTCACATAATAGATGTTGATCAGTAGTAGAGGCTTCTGCAAAATTTTGAACAAAATCTTTTGGTTTGAACACTACATAGGGTTTTCCTTCTTTGATTGATTTAATCTGAAAGAATGCAAGTCGTTCTATAAGGAAAAGAGAGTAATTTGAGGATGGTTTCCTAGCAACCAACAATTTTTGTACCAAATCAAACATCAGGAGCAATTTGCCTTTTAACTCTTCATTCTACTTCTTATGGGCACGAGATTCTTGTCGTGTTTGCTCCAAAGCTTCCCAGTTTAAATAGATGTGGTTCAGCCAAAGTATTATGTGTTCTTGTAAACTTTTGTCCTGTGTAATAGCAGACTCCTTTTTCCATTTGTCCATTATTACCTGCTCATTTCATGGTTGAGTTTGTGTTTCAGCATCGCAAGTGGTAGGCTGAGGTAGGGTCTGAGTGGCTTGTTCCACAAGAGTAGGGGTACTGATCTTGCTAGGAGGGGTAGATTCATCAATAGGCAGAGTTTGTGTTTCAGCATCCTGAGCATGTGATTCTTGAAATTCAGGAATAAAGTCAGCAGTTGGTTCTTGTGTTTCAGCTGTAGCTGCTTCTTGTGTGACAGCGATAGCTGGTTCTTGTGTTTCAGCTACTGAATGAGTAGCTGGTTCTTGTGTGACAACGATTGTTGCAGCACCCTGGGCATCTGATTCTTGTATTTCAGGAATGAAGTCAGCAGCTGGTTCTTGTGTTTCAACTGTAGTTGGTTCTTGTGTAACAGCTATAGGTGGTTCTTGTGTTTCAGCTACTGAATGAGTAGCTGGTTCTTGTGTGACAACTACTTGATGTAAAGAAAATGATGTCGCAGCATCTTGGGGCTCTGGTTCTTGTGTTTCAGTGCCCGCGGGTTGAACAGGTAAAAATTACGGGATTTGAGAGGGTGGAGATGTATGGGTTCTTAGCAAAATGGGTTGGGGGTTTATGGTAGTGGCAATAGTTTTCGCTTTGGTTGAAGCCCTCGTTCATTTTTTTGGTAAAAAGGAAGGAAAGGTAGTAATTTGCTTCTTCCTTTTGCGAGTGGGTTTTTCCTCAGTGATGGGGTGGGGAGGGTTATCAGGTTTATCTGCTTCAGAATCGTTGCTAAGGATATGAAAAATAGGGGTAGATGATTCTGGTAAATTGTGGGGTAGAATTGGTATGGTAGGAGGGTTAATTGGATCAATTGGGTCTGTAGGTGGATTAATAGGTATTTCTGGAAGGTCAGGAAGGTTTTGTGGTTTCTCTTCATGAGGATTTTCAGGATGTTCAACAGCTTTCTAAGGGTTGATGGGTGGGTTGTTTAGGATAAGGTTTTGTTGGGTGAACCCTTTTTGGATGAGTAATTGAACGAGACAATGATGGGTGAGGGAAAGGGTGGGAGTTTTAGCCTGTTTACAATAATGCGACATATTTCTAAGACATCTGAGTAGATAGTAAGGAATGTTGACCAGTCTAGCATGTCGTAAATGAGATAACAGGACAAAGTCAGACTGGTAAATTACCTGGTATCGGCCTTCACAGGTAAGGTAGTGCTTGACAAACTCTACAACTTTCAGCCAAGGAGGTGGGAACGAGCTAAGTCAAACACCCCAGCCTTTAGGCTCAACTTGTTCTCCTGACAAGAGAAAATCCTGTTGGGCATTAAGGATAATGTGTTTGTGGATGAACCAGTGAATGCCAGTGACGGGAAGACCCTAAACCTGTGCTATATCATCCTCTGTGACTGGAATCCTAACCCCTTGAAAAATAGAATGGTCTTGTTGAAGATTCTGAGCAAATTGAAGAACTTGTTGTTGATCAAATCCCTGGAGCCTTTGAAAATAACCCAACCAGCCTACCTGCTGAAAGATTTGGTAGACTTCTGGATACAATTCTAGCAGGGTTGTCGTGTTGGGTTGTTGACTCTCTGACTGGATAGAATTCTAGCAGGGTTCATATCGTATAATAGGGCCTCCCATAGCTAATAGCTCAGTAGAATGCACAGTCAGAGAGTCAAGTAACCGCTCCCTAATAGAGTAAGTTTTGCGGATGAAGGCATGCAAATGGTGGTGGAAAAAAAAAACGAAATGATGGGTAAAAATGAGTGACGGTAGTCGGTTCTTGTGAAATGATGGCATAAGATTTCGATATTCCCCCCACCCCCCCCCCAACTACGGCTAAAATAGTGACTTTAAGTGAATGATAATAATGAATTGGGATCTTCTCATTAGCCATAGTTCAATTGTATTTACATATAAAGTTTACATACCTCATCTTTACCTTTGATTCGTACTTCGAAAAATATAGTGCCTGTCCATAATAGATCTGCAGTAACCATGGGAAAGACTTTGGATTTATGAGAGAAATTGTATCAAGGGTTTGTTTAATCATGGGAGAAAGTAGTGAAAGGACAGATTGTATGAAAATAGGAGAAGTGAGAGCGAAAGAGCTGAAAAAGATGTTTTATTGACAGGAAAAAGTGGTGTTTCAACAACAAGAAAAGAATGGAAAAATGTTTGTTGAAGAGTGATGTTTTAACAATGGAAAATACTGCTGAAGAAATGGTGTTTCAGCAATGGGAAAAATGAGGAAAATGTTGATGAACATTGGTGTTTCAGCAATGGTGAAAATGAGGAAAATGTTGTTGAAGAGTGTGTTTCAGCAATGGGAAAAATGAGGAAAATGTTGTTGAACAGTGGTGTTTCAGCAATGGGGAAAGTGAGGAAAATGTTTCTGAAGAGTGTGTTTCAACAATGGGAAAATGGGAGAAATGTTGTTGAACAGTGGTGTTTCAGTAATGGGGAAAGTGAGGAAAATGTTGCTGAAGAGTGTGTTTCAGCAATGGGAAAATGGGAGAAATGTTGCTGAACAGTGGTGTTTCAGCAATGGGGAAAATGAGGATGAGTGATGGGGATGTTGAATGAAAAATGAATATGAATTGATCAATGATTCACAACATGAAGCTTGGATCTGTTTGTAGTAAGATTGTCCTTTCTTGGTAGGCCTTTTCTGGATCAAGAATCTGCGAAAGAATCAATTGTAACATGTCATTTCTTGACAGGGATTATTAGTAAAAGAAATTTAATCTAATACTAAAGAAATAAAATTTAGAAAAATTAATTGCAATGAGGGGCAGGAGGCTCCTCTAAAAAGATATAATGTGAATCTGCCACGCATGTGGCCTTAAAATCTTCTTTGGAAATGGGGCGCTAGTACAGACGGATCTAATGACCATTCACTAATAACGGTGTTTTAGAGTCATAAATTGTTAGGAGCCTTATTGTTCCATTGGGGAAAACAGTATCCACTTCGTAAGGTCCTAGCCATCTTGTACGTAGTTTCCCTTGAAATTATTTAAACCGAGAATCATATAGTAAATCCCAATTACCTTTTTGGAATTGCTTATGCTTGATGGTTTTATCATGCCATTTTGTTCTTTGTTGTTGAATCATAGTTGTTTGGTGAATGGCATCTAGTCTTTTTTCATCCTATTCATTAAGTTGCTGCAACCTGGCTGTTTGTGCATCAGTCAAATCAAGGTTAACAGCTAAAGCAGTCCTTAAGGTTTTGATTTCAAATTCCACAGGAAAGACAATACTTTTTCCATAAACTAATTCATAGGGGGAGAATCCTGTAGTATTTCTCCAGGTAGTTCTGTAAGCCCATAATGCTTCAGGGAGCCTTTGAGACCAATCCTTTCTGTTTTCCTTCACTATTTTTGTGAGAATGGTTTCTATTACTTTATTTGTTCTTTCCACCTATCCATTGGCTTGGGGGTGGTATGGTGTAGTCATTCTATGATGAATATGATATTTTTGAAGGATGGCTTTAAAACCATGAGAAGTGAAAGGAGGTCCTCCATCTGTGACTAATTCTCTAGGCACTCCAAATCTGATAAAGAAATATTCAAATAAAAAATCTAGAACAGCTGCTTCAGTAGCTCTATGGAGTGCTTTAGCCTCCACCCATTTGGTCATATAATCTGTGCAGACCAGTATATAAACTTTTTGATTGGATGGAGGGTTAATGGGTCCTACAAAGTCTAAGGCCCATCTTTCAAATGGTTCAAGTACTACCTGGGGATTTAATGGCATTTCATCTCTATGATTAGGTTGACCCATTCTTTGACAGCTATCACAGGCCCGAACATATTTCTTTGCATCTTTAAAAAGTGAGGGCCAATAGTAACCCATCCTGATAATTTTATGTGTTGTTCTTTTATCAGCAAAATTCCCTCCACAAGGGCCAACATGATAAGCTTTTAGTAAATCATAAACCTCATCTTCTCTAATGCATCTTTGGATTTCTTGATCAAGTCCTGTGTGGAAAAGACACCCACTTATCCAGCTATACCGAGCACTTTATTGAATGATCCTTTTTTTCTCTCGGTGGGATAGGTGTGGTGGTAACTTCCCCGCAACCAAATAGTTATCGATGTCTGCATACCATGGTGAGTGAGCATATACTACAAATAAATATTCATCAGGAAAGGAATCGTCTACTGGAGTATTATCATCAGGTGTTAACCAAGAAAGGAAATCAGCAACTACATTTTCTTTTCCTGGTCTATCTACAATTGTAATATCAAATTCTTGTAATAATAGTAACCATTTGGTGACTCGAGCATTTGTAACAGATTTGTTCATTAAATATTTGATAGTTGAGTGATCAGTATGGACAAAAGTAGAATAGCTAGTGATGTAATGTCGAAATTTATTAATAGCATAGATAACTGCTAAAAATTCATTTTCGGTAACTGTATAGTTAAGTTCAGCAGGACTCATATTCTTGCTAATGAAGTAGATAGCATAAGGGAGATGATTTTCTTCTTGTCCCAAGATAGATCCTATTGTAGTATCTGAAACATCAGAGGATATATGAAAGGGAAGTGTCCAATCAGGTCCTCTTAGAATAGGAGTTGTAGATAACTGATGTTTGAGTGTATCAAATGCTTCCTGGCAAAGATTAGTCCACTTGAA
>JZKD02S1673231.1:652501-663897 GCA_000966675.3 Picea glauca
TCTGTTTGGGTTTTGGGGATAGGAAGGTCTTTAATGACTTGTATCTTGGATGGATCCACCTGAATTCCTTGAGATGAAATAAAATGTCCAAGTACTACTCCTTCACTCATCATCAGATGACATTTTTCTGTGCTTAAGGAGAGGTGGGCTTGTATACATCGTTTAAGTACTTTCTCAAGGTTTTGTAGTGCTTCCTCAAAAGAGACACCATAAGGGGTAAAATCATCCATAAAAATTTCCATAAAGTCATTAATCATATAAAAAAAGATTCCTATAATTGCTCTTTGAAAGGTTGTTGGTGCATTACATAGTCCAAATGGGAGGACTCTATAAGAAAAATTTCCCCAGGGGCTAGTAAAAGTGGTCTTATCTTGGTCTTGGGGTGTAATTTTGATCTGGTTATACCCACTGAAACCATCTAAGAAAGAGAAGAATTTCTTCCCTGACAAACTATCTAACACATGATCAATGAATGGTAACGGAAAGTGGTCTTTTTGAGTGGCTTTATTTAAGGCTCTATAATCTACACACACTCTCCATTTCCCGTTTTTCTTAGGAACTATTACCAACAGGGAAACCCATTCACTGTCAGATATGGGATATATAAACCCTACATTAAGCAATTTTTGAAGTTCCTCTTTAAGAATTTCTCTTAAATTAGGGTTCATTCGTCGTTGAGATTGGCAGATAGGTCGATAATCTTCCTTGATATAGATACGATGAGTACATAATTCAGGAGAGATTCCTTTAATATCTGTATATTCCCATGTGAATGCTTCCTTATGTTCAAGAAGTAACTTCATTAATTGTTGTGTTTCAGCAACTGTCAAGTTGGGGTTTATATTCAATGTTTTGCCAGGTTGAATTTCTACTGGTATACTTTTAGAAGAGATGGTAGCTGATGTTTGAGGTGGATCTTCAGAGTTAAGGTTTTCCTGGGTATCTGACTCCAAAAGTGCAGCTAATTGATTATGTGTTTCTGGAGTCACAACGGAGGGTTCACAAATAAAATTATTAACTACTTCATCCTCAGTGGCATCTTTAAGGCTTAAGGCTTGTCCGATAGTCAAGATAGGTTGAGTTGTTTGATCATCAAAGTCCACCCATAAGGAATTGTCATTATTAATCAAGGGTGTAGCGTGAGGGTAGAGGGTAAACTGTTTGGTCTCATATCCATTGGAAATTGTCATTGAACTAGATCTGCAGCTAATAAAGGCATCTGTTGTGGCTAGCCAAGGCCTGCCCAAAATTAGAGGATGACCCCCCAACTTTGTTTTAGGTTGTAATACCACAAAGTCAGCTGGATAATTCCAGGACTCAACTGAGATGATTAGGTCTTCAATGACTCCTTCCAGTTTGATTGTAGAACGGTCAACTAATTCTAGAATGGTTGGGGTATCTCTGATTTCATTCTTCAGTTGTAACAGTTGTGAAGTTTCAAGAGTCATAATATTGATAGCAGCGCCTAAGTCTACCAGAACTCAAGGAATTATTGTTTTTCCAATTTGCACTGTGACAGTAGGATGGTCAGGATCACCATATTTAACTGGAGGGGCTTTACCCGACATTAGTGAAGACAAATCACCCATGACATGGACTGTGAGGGGATCTTTAGTTTTCCTACCGGATTTCTTAACACAAATGTCTCGCATAGTTCTGGCATAAATTGGTACATCTCTTAGTGCTTGTAATAGTGGGATTTTGACATAGAGATATTGTAATTCCCCTAGAAGATTGAAAGCAGGTGGCTCAAGAGTTTTAGTCAAAGATAAATGACCAGGGAATGGTGGTTCTGTTGTTTCAGCAACAGTGTTTGAGGACGATTGTACCTCTTCAGGTAAATCGTGATTTTTTATCTCTTCTTTATCGACATTAGAGGATGTAACATCATCAATGATAGGTTCTACTATTTTCCCAGATCATAAATGAATATCATTGCATTGTGCAGGGAAAAGAGAAAGTATAGGCTGGTTTTGAATATCAATGCACTACACAGCCTTATTATTGGGGTTAGGGTTAGGTTGTATAGGTAGTTGGGGCCTCATCATTTGGTTATTCGGTGGAGTACCTGATGGTAAAGAGAGTGGTTTCTGAACTTGTGATTGAAATTAAGGAAATTGATTTGGGAACGAGGGTTGTTGACCTCTCCAATTTGGATTCCATTGGTTAAGGTAAGGTTGTTGTTGTGAAGACCAAGGTGTCCATATTGTTGGGTTTACAAAGGGAGGGTTTGTTTGTTGCATGGGTGGGTAATTCATTTGATTGAAGGGAGGGTAATTTGCTTGACTAAAAGAAGGATAATTATTCCAACGATTAGAAGATGTAAATGGCATATTAGGATTCATACCTTGTCCCTGTGGTTTCCATTGTCTTCTCTGTGTCAACAGATAGACAGTTTCAGCTTCTTCATCGGTTGGTTGTAATGCTGCTTTGATTCCTGGTAAAGAAGGGCATTGTTGAGTTTCATGATCCTTATCAAAAAAGGTGCAAATTGGATTTTTGTCCAATGGGCATTCCCTTCATGAGTGTTTATCTCTGCATTTGGAACAAAATATGGACAGAGCTGCTTCTTCTTCAGCTTGTTTCTTTTGAATCTGCAAGGTGTTAATTTGTGAAGCAAAAGAACTTAACATTTCAGTTTTAAATTCCTCAAGTAGATTACCTATTTCGGCTCTTGTTGCTCCTCCATTGGTTGATTTTTGAACTCTTGAAAATGTGGTATCCCTGTTGTTTGATCTATTCCTTGCAGCTCCTCTTGAACATCTTTTACAGAGGTTAATAATTTCATCATATGTTTTTTTAGATATGTCCCCTTTTCCAAGCATATTCATCATATCTAGACAGTCATCCCTTAATCCTTTTAATAATATTTTTTTAAGAATATCTTTACTTACATCGGGGTGACTGGATCTTTGTAGATTATACTGTAGCCTTTCCACAAAGTCCTCCAAATTTGCATCCTCTTTATGTATCATCTTGAATAGTTCCTCTCTTTTTTCTCTTGTTCGGCAATAGTCTTGATATTTGTGCATAAATTTTCATTTCATCTGATCCCATGTTGTGATTACATGACCTCCAAGACTCATCAACCATCTTAATGCATATCCATTTAATGTTGCTGGGAATAGCTTTAATTTTTTAGCATTGGAAATGTAATCATAACTTCTGCATAATATGTCAAACTCGAAAAGCAATTCATCAGGATCTTTAGAAGATAAACCACGAAAGTTAGGTAAAGCTGAAAGTGGAATATTCTTCATGCGAGCTACTCCTCTAGGAAGATCACCAATAGGAAATCTTAAGGTAGAAAAAGAGTTTTCATCGTTTACCTCTGCTTCAAGACCTACCTGTTCTTCATGGTGCAGTTCTTCATTATATCCATCCATGGTTTCTTCTATTTGCTCCCCTACTGCACTTGCTCGATCCTCAATGTCTTCTACTGGTTTTTCAACTGTCTTTGTTTCAAATTTCGCTTGAAAGGAAGGTTGAGGCTTTGGTTTTCGAGATCTTGGTTGTTGAGGAACAACAGATTCAAATTTTGATATAATCTGGCCGATAAAAGTCTTTCTACCTCCTCTTCCTCTGCCCCTGCCACCTGTAGGGTCAGTTTCCTTGGGGGGTCCACGTCCTCTCATGCAATCTGTACATCTGAAATAAAAACATAAATGCTTTTGAAATCTATAATTGCCTTCCCCGGCAATGGCACCAAAATGTTGGTCACTATAATTGCTTATTAATTAAAACAATCAAGTGTTACATAAATTGTCAACCCAGGGAAGTCTATTTATTTCAAAGGCAATCACACACTGTATATGCTCAATCTCAAAAGCAATCCAAAGTTGTAGTAAAAGTTACACTCATCATACCTTGATTTGAACAGACTGAAGTTCTACTCTGAATTACAGTAAAAGCAATCTATATATTGCAGAGTTTAAGATTCAAAAGGAAATAATTATCAGAAGAATCCTGGATTACATTAAGAAACAACAACCTAGGAAAAAGGAACCTTTTAGCACACTGCAAAAAAGACTAACTATTCTGTAACAGAGAACAAGACCCTATTCCCAAAAGTAGGAATCTTCAGCACCTGTCTCTGACTATCACACTTTCATAAACTCATTCTGCAAACAGAATTACCAATCAAAATTATTAACAACTACCAAAGATTAACTATTCTGTAACAGAGGACAGGACCCTATTCCCCAAAGTAGGAATCTTCAACACCTGTCTCTAACTATCACACCTTCAAACAGAATTACCAATCAAAATGATTAACAATTACCTAGGAATGAATTGTATGAAAACAATGTAATAATCAGTGGAAACAGAATTTCAGCAAAACAAAGTCTTAACAAGGCATAGATAAAAAAAATACTAACACACTACAGAAACTAATGGGTGAATCTTGTGAAGAAGGTGGGCCCTTTTCTTCTCACAAGATTCCCCAGAAATAAAAGGAATTAGGAAAGAATGCTTAGAATGATGTTTTATTCATGTGTCAAATGTGACAAGTTACAATATCCAAAGTGAACACGCTCCTTCTCTGTAATTCGCTTCTAGCTAAGCCTTTCGTAATCCCCCCTCTAATGTTGATTTCTCCACTATTTAAAGAGGAGAATCCTCTTAATACAATTAAGCATAAAATTACATGTGTACATACAAATCATATTCTTAGTATGATCTAATCTTCTATGCTGGAATAGGATATTCTGATCTCCCGTAGCAAAATGCTGTGACAGTGGTTGGAATGGTGTTGGCTTGAGGTACAGCTGTTGCGGCCGGTGTAACAGCTTCTTTATTTATCTTTTATTGTTACTATTGTTTGTAAAATATTGTTTCAACATCGCAAATCACGGACTGTTTCAGCAACAGGATTTGTGTCCCGTTTGACTGTTTCAACAACATGGTCTCAAGCAGCAACGATGGTTGTAATGGTGTTGGCTTAAGGTACGGCTGTTGCGGCCAGTGTAACAACTCCTTCTTGTTACTGACGTATGTGAAATGTTGTTTCAGCATCGCAAATCATGGACTGTTTTAGTAATGGGATTTACGTATTGTTGATTGTTTCAGCAATGTGGTCTTCAAGCAGCAACAGTATATTAATTGCAGTTCAAACTGTTTCAGCAACTATATATTTCTGATTAATGGTTAAGTATGAGAGTAATGTAAAATTACATGTAAAACAAATTAAACATATAGCAAAGAGAAGAAAAGTTATATGCCTTTAGAGAAATAGATTAAGGTGATAATGTAGGCTTAAATATGAGTGGGAAAAGGATGTAATGATAGCAAAAAGTATGAGCAAAAAGGTACATTATAGGGTCCTAACAATACCAAACATTCCATATATAAGTAAAGAAACCTTATAAAAATATATTGTTTAAAAATAATTTTTGTTGTGAAATATAGTGAGGGAAAGTAAGAGAAACAATAAGGAAGTTGGCGCTTCCAATACCAAAGGTAACTATAAAACCCTTTTTTTTTAAGAATGCACTTAAAATTGCTTAAATCAAATAGGGGAAAGATTAATATGATTAATAGAATGAAATCAATTACCTAAAATTTATCCTCTTCAGATTTGTATGTGAATTTGGCTCTTCAAAACTATCAACCCACTCTAAAGTCTTTGTTGGTAAATCTCTCTTGCACAAATCTCCCCTCTAAATTTTTACAAGAGAATGAAAGAATGAATAAGGTTTCCATTTATAAACACATACATTTAGAAAAACTAAAATTTCCGCTCATTTTTTTATTGTATATTTCAACAGATTGATGATAAACACGCATTTTGTTTCTTATTTTTCATAACATACTTTCTCGATGCACTATACAGTCTATAGTGCACCTGTGCAATATTTATGTAAAAATGCACCGACAAACAATTTAATCTACAAAATGCAAATGCAAACATCTGCATATAAATTTTGCAGAGGTTTTACTTTGTAGAGGCAATAACGATTGAAATTCCCGCTCATTTTGTCATTGTATATTTTGGTGCATTGATGATAAACATGCATGATGTTTTTTTTGTAACTTACTTAATCGATGCATAGTTTATATAGCATCAGTGTGGTATTTAATTAAAATTGCATCGAAAAGAAATTTGATTCACAAAATGCAAATGCAAACATCTGCATTTAAATTGTGTGTAGGTTTTTCTTTGTGGAGGCAATAATGTAGGTCACTCTTCGATGCCTCTCATAATTTAGTGCACCAATGTGTTTTGTATATACAGATGCATTGTTGTGTCATAATATAATTAGGTGTATCATTAACTTTTTAAATTCATTCGAAATTCTATTTGAACTTAGATTGTTCTATATTTCCCAAGATCATGGTTTTGGCTCAAATGCAAGAAAAAAAAATTATAATATCAAATGGCCAATTCTTCAGATACCAACTCATTCCATATTGTTGCAAGTGATTCAAGCTCTCCCCCACCTATTTCAGTAAGTCTATATTTTATTTATAATTCATTTATCTCATTGAATGTATGTTATGTATGCACATGCAGTTGAATAATTGTTCATTGAATTTTGCAAGATCGTGATTCAGGATTGAGTTCGGATGCGCAAGATATTTCAGTAGTCCTAAATGTTGCAAGTTGATATCAAGATAAAGATACCATGGGTAGATGTTTGATGAAAATGGATAGCTCCTTTACCCTACCAATTGTAACATGCCATCTTCCAGCAACCAGCCTGGGTCAATGGTATTACATCATGAATTAGATCTCTTTTATGGCACCCCTTGGGGAATAAGAAAGAGATGATTGAGTAATTGTATTTTTGGATTTTCAATGGAACTAATGTAAATGTATTGATTAATTCGACATTTGTTTTATAAAGTGGTTGGTTGCATGTTTATTATTGGGGAGAAAAATTCTATGCTTCTAATAAATCTTTGGTATAATGTTTGAACATACTAAATGCATTGTGTTACTAACATTATTGATGTAATGTTCAATATTTTTACAATCGGGATTCTTAAAATGAGTGACGTGTCTACCATGTACCATTGCACCCCACTACGATGTCAAGTCGTGATCTTGTTATTAAACAAGCACATCTCATAGAGGAATCATATCGAGCATGGTTGAATAAATCACCTATTCAATTCCCTCTATATCTTGAGTCACCAATTCAAAACCTCTACAGTAACACTAGTTCTTCACATGTTGGGGATGAAAGAAATGATACAGAGGTTGGTATGGTTGATTTATTATAGGATACCCAAGCCATGGAGGAAATTTTTTTATATGCATTCCAGCAAAATGAACTAGGGGATTGCGTTGATGTCATCAATACCCTCTGTTGTATTCCTTGAGATATTTCCTTACTATGGAAACAATGCCAAGGACATTTTAAAATTTCAGGTAGTTAGGGTTTTGAAATCTGTTCAAAGAATAGACGATTTAATACTAATTTGACTTAGGATTCAATTATAGTTTTTTAACTATTAAATATCAAACTATAAAGGGAAGAAATCTTAGCACTTTGGCACAATTTGAAAATGTCATTGGAAGAATAGTGGAAAACAAAATCGAAGATTAATTGATGTATCAAAATATAAATATCAATTTTATATTTGATAGAAGAAAACACAGATTTAATATAAATGAGTTTTTAATCTGTTCACGTGAAATTACATTTCAAAACATAAACAAATTTCAAAATTAAAGATACAGGTCATGATTTGAAATTACAGTTTAAACAATGAAATATGCATCTTTAATAAATGTTTGATGAAGACAGTAGTGGTTGTACTAAATTGTCTTTAATTAACTCATCTATACTTGAAAACAATGAATTAAAACAGGAAAACATACCACAAAGAAGGATCACAGATCACATCTAGCCCCCTTTAGATCATATCGAGCCTTTCTCTTTATACGTCAGGGTTTTCAACAAAATTGGTTATGATGAGCTACGTTTTCGTTTTCAGTTTACAACAGAAAAATCATCTATTACAAAATCAAAAGATCATGATTGACTTCGTTGAGGTTGTTTAAACAAACTTTCCAAAGAACATGTCACCATTCTAAGTTTAGTTTGGAATATTCCTTGAACCAAACACAGAAATAATCTTCGTCGCAATTGAATTTATCCCTGATATGTGGCCTTTCCTTCTTCTTTTTTGCGTTTAGGCCAGGCAGATTTGAAATAGCCCAAGTCAAAATGTGAAAAGGTATCACACTAACACGTGGCTTGGATGATTTTGGCATAAAATGTTTCCATGTCCGCACCCTCCTACTAACTTTCGTGCAATTTGAGTTGTGAATGTGATTGTAGCCATCGATTTCAGATTTCCCTCAAGATGACCTGCAGACAAAATCAAACTTTATTAATCCATAATATATATAAAACTAAAATTTAATCTTAATTTAAAACTAGACTTATAATAATTATATAAATATATAATTAACTTTAATTATTATTTAATATTCAAACTTAATATATCAAAGTTTTATTTTATTTACAACTATAACTATAATTAATAACTATAATTATATAATGAATATAATATAAAATTAAACTATATATAAAAATAAGAATAATCTAAATATACTAAGATTACTACAAAATAAATAAAATAAAAAACTAATTAAATTTAAAATCTAAACCAATTAAGAAAAATTAAGAAACAACCAATATAAAATTCAAAAAAAAATCCCTACTTTAATAAAAAAAATTGAATCTATGTTACAACATTGGGTTCCATCTAGGGATTGTGGCTCCTCGCGAGGCACAAAAGAACAATAAACCTTATGCCTGCTTTATTGGGCAATGGAGTCATTATTCTCTAAATTTAAACTAAAATTTATTCAATAAAAATAAAACCATTTTCTCACTTTTTAATATTAATCACATATCATAAGTATTAGAATTATTGATAGTTCAAATTCAAAACATGTTGAACTCTTGGTTTCAAGAAAGGCTATTAAATAATTCCTTTATCAAAATCAAATCAGGAGTTATCTAAGGTAATTAATCAAAGTCAAGCTACAACATTAAATTTCTAATTGATAATTTTCTTACTCAAGGTTAAAATTAGTTGTCTTATTCATTTTAAATAAAATTAAATTGGATCATATTTATAAAGAATATTGAAAAGAACTAATAAAATGGTATAAGTGAAAATATGTAGTTGTAGTTCATTATAGTCATCACAGACATTGCTTCATTGTCAACTAGTCGTCCATAACCCCGATAAACATGTCTATATCCCCCAAATTCTAAATTTCCTTTAACCATCCCACTATTTTATCATAATTTCATTAATTTTGAGATGAGGACAATCATTTAGATGAATTTCATTTCATCATCTCTTTTGGACAAAATGGGGATAATCAGTTTTGAATTTCCTTTCACCATTTGTCTTAACATTTTATTTATCTATGTGGGATGGGGGAAATCGGTGTGTCAAGAACACCATGGGATGATAATTGTTAAAAGTTTATAATTAAGTAGAATTGTCTACATGTTAAAGTAAACCCTGATATTAATACCTTCTCAAGATTAACCACATCTTTTCCTATGAGTATAGTAGTATTTATTTTAAGTTTCCCTTGAGAAAACTATCGATTATCATCTAATATCACAGCTCAGATTACAAGAAATCACCTCAAATACACCATTTCAACAGAGATAAAGGAACAAATAAATTTTGAACTTAATTGTAAAAGTCGTAATTTTGAGATTGTGTTTATCAATTAATTCTATTATTTCTATAGATATTAGAATAATTATAAGTGAATCAACAGAGTTTAGTTTTATTTATTCAACATAAACTAATAGTATCCTTGCAATCCCAAAAACAACTATGCAAACTGGGAGAATTGTTCAAATGTTAGCTTATTTATATACAATTAGATCCTATTTTAAATAACATCATTATTTTGGTTAAGTATATTAGACTTCCAGTGAATCCAGTCAAGCAACTTGCTAACTAAATGAAATATTTGCTTACAAATTTGTACAAGAAAAGAAAACAAATCTGCTAAAAACGAAAAAGTATAGGCTAACAACTGATAAATGAAATCTACTTGTACTGTGTTAATGAAATTTGGAAGATTAGAGGATCGAAAGACACATATTTAATCTAATCAACTACAAGATCTTGTAAATCATGTAAAAACATCCTTTGATCATTATGCACATATTAACAACCCTCCTCATCTACTTGAAGAAATTTGAGCTCCAATGAACAACCAAAGACAGCTTCTTTAAATTGTTGATGGTCTTCTTGAAATGCAAGTATTTGACAAGATTTAGGAACAATAATATAATAAATATCATCGTCAATAATATCCTTCTGGTGTGATATAACAATAGTAATATATTTTAGATTAACAATCTATTTTTAATCATAACCAACTAAAATATCATCCTTATAATCATTATTATTGAAAATTTATGAATATGATATTTGGGAAATGTGTTCTTTATTTTCTTTATTAAAACTTTGCATTTGTTGATGATAGTTAAATCTTTGAAAACCAAATTTTTCATGAACTTTAAAAATCTCTTGGACATTAACTTCTTTAAAATCAAAACTATCATATATGCACTTACTATTGTTTGAAATTTATGTGAATGATAGCTCAAATATATCATTTTGTTGAAAAATATATTGACCTTTATCCTCCATGATAAGAAAAATATATGTACCTTTTTTAATACTTTCAAGTGCATATATACTATAATTGTCCATAGATGTTTCTTCATAAGCAAGTAATTCTTCTCCGTCCTCATTGATATCATAAACTTGTTCTTTCAGCTCTTGAACACATTCAAACTTTTGTTCAAAATCATTAAGACTTGAATCTCTAAAGTCTAATGAGAGTAATGAACTTGATTGAAAATCATCAAAATCTTCATAATTATCATAAACTGGTGAACTAATAAACATTTCTGAAGATTATGTTTGCAAACTCCATTATTTAATGTAAAACTTTGATTTTGAAGCATAACTATCATATATAGGTTGGTAAGTATCCAAGCTCTCTAAATATAGGGATACAGAAATTTGTTTTTGATCATCTTGAAAATTTTCTTGAATATGTTCATAACATCTCTCTTGTTCATATTCATAATTAGTAAATTCATTTTCCTCACTATGCAAATCTCCCAAAATATTAATGCAAAAATCAATTTCATAATGATTTACCTGTTGTTGATCTGAAATTTGCATGTCTATTTTTCTTGGTCATCTTCTTCTTTCTGTTCTTATGCATTTAAATCCTTCTTTATTTGATCAGGTAGCATCCCACAATCCCACAGATTGTTTTCAATTTCTTCAACATCTATAAACATTTGTTGTAAAGTGGAAGACTTTCTTTCTTTGAGGTAAAATGCTAAATCAGGATGATGTGCTAGTGCATAGTATACCTTAAC
>JZKD02S1673231.1:692278-736358 GCA_000966675.3 Picea glauca
CTTTGGAGCTCTGCAGTCTTTCTTCAGATGTCCTTTTTTCCCACAATTCCAACACTCTATCTTTCCAAGTCTAGATTTGGATCTGCCCTTCCTAGAATTTCCACGGTTTCCTAAGACCTTTCCTCTATCCTTTTGTCTTCCCCTATTCTCCATGTTCAACACATTTCCTGATGTCTCACCTGTTCTTTTCCGTCGCATTTCCTCGCTAAGGATAACACCAACAACATCATCAAATTTTAAAGTATTTGAACCAGAGACAAAGTTACTTACATCCATGACTAAGCCATTCCATCTTTCTGGCAATGAGCACAATATTAGAAGATCCCTAACCTCATCATCAAAGTCCACTTTTACAGAACTTAGTTGATTAGTAACCGTATTAAATTCGTTTAAATGATCTGCAACAGACCCACCTTCTAACATCTTCATATTAAATAATCTCTTCATTAGAAATACCTTATTCGATGCTGAGGGTTTTTTATACAATTTGGCCAACGCATCCATCAAACCCTTCGTTGTCTTTTCTTTTGAAATATTGAAAGCCATCGATGCTGTCAGGCTCAGCCGTATCATTCCTAGAGCCTTTCTGTTAAGAATCTCCCATTCTTCGTCCTTCATGGCCGCCGGATTTTTTGCTACTCCGCTCAATGGTAGGAATAGATCCTTCTGATATAAATAGTCTTCCATCTACATCTTCCATAATTGGTAGTTTTTTCCGTTAAATTTCTCGACCCTAAACTTTCCATCTTCCGACACTGCTCCCACTCGAACCAGGAACCCTCTTTTCCTGCGAGTTACCTTATGCTTTGATACCAGTTGTTAGAAAAACAGGACCGCGGAGCAATAAAATAAAACAAATGTAGAAACAAAACACAGAAGACACACAATACAATAGAGACACAGATTTACGTGGTTCACCCAGTGTGGGTTACGTCCACTAGAGAAATTGCCAGGTCCTTCCTTTATTATTATCCAGCAAATGAAGGGATACAACCTACAGCAAAACCTATTGTAACTTCCTCTTCTTTCTCTCACAGTCTCCTCTCTCAGAATATAATATTCACCATCATCCATAGCCGCAATACATTTCCCTCATAAAAGAGGGTTTCCTTCTAGGGAAAAAAACCCTAACATAATCTCTACCGTTAGATCTGTGACCTTATAATGAACGGTCCAGATTTACAATGAAATCACAATATACTTTTATAAGGCAATTTTTGCTTCGGGGGCTTCACCCCCGAACCCCCGCTTGCCCCCAGACCCCCCGGACCCTGCAGAGGGGGTACCCCCCCTCTGCACTCCCCCGCATGGAAGAGTGTACATACTTATGGGGTGTAAATACTTCATGTGGTATAAACACGGCTGAAAGTAAAAGACATATAAATCAGGAAGATAATCAGGCTCCACAACCAACAACTTTTTTTGTTCTATGGCTTCCTCTTCTTCTTTCCTTCAGATCTAATCTTTCTCAATCCAGGTCCTTCCTATCAAAAGTGAAAAAGGAGCATTGTTCTCAACAAACTTAATGACCTCAAATTCTTTTTTTTTCGATGTTCCATGGGCAATCATAGGTACATTAGTAATTATTCCACACAGGGTTATCATATTTCCTTTAAACAATCCTATCCTTCCCAATGAAGGAATCATAGCAGGCTTTCCCAAAATTTCCCAAGTACTCTCTGGCATAAGATTCACATGTGTTTCTTCATCCAGTACACAGTCTATGTTGAAGTCTCATATTCTTGTTTCTATACACTTATTTTCTTTTAATATCTCTAGTAAATTGATGTTATTGTGACCATTTAGTGTTTCTTTCATCTACAATAATATAGTCTCCAATTCTTTCTGATTCTCTAACATATCCTTAGTTTCTTAACCTTCTTCAGATTTTTCTTGCCTCAGGTTCATCTTTTCAAATTTATCAATAATTCTAGGGCAATCCAAGACCTCATGACCAACATCTTTACAACAAAGAGAAATAGGACCTCTACCAGGGCATTCCTTAGCAAGATGTCTCGGTCTTCTGCAACTATAACATAATGTCAATCCTCTCTTTCTCTTAAATGATCCCCAACCTTTTCTGTACTGCGCACTAGGATCACAATGATGGACCTGTAAAAAAACATTTCTAGGATCTTGCATCCACTTATTAGTCCAAAAATTCTTTCTATGCATAGGAATAACATATTATCCACTAACTTTATCATATCTATTCATATCAAATCTTCTTTATTCTAGTTGTGCCCTAGTTTTCAGAATAGGACAAAATCTATCAAACATACCTAGATTCATACTTTCGAAACAAAAATTTCCACTTATGTTATCTTTTCCAAAGCACAAATCTTTAAGATCTTACCTCTTTTCTTCAAATCTAGTTCCCTCCTTAGCACAAATCTTCACAAGTCAAGTAGAACACTGTGCACTATAGCAACAGATCTACACACAGAGATTTGTCTTTTCTTCATTTCCCAGCAATCATAGTTTCAGGTCCTGGCAATGGAACCATTTGTTGGCACAAGGGCAGACCCAGGGTTCAACGCTTCAACAACACACCAACAAAACCCTAACTACCAACCCTTTCGGAAACACCTGCGAAGAAGATGAAGTCTCACCCGAGGTATAGGCAAGGGGGGTTGCAGGACTCAGGTGTCTGCAACCTAGCTGGGACACAGATATGTGATCACAATACTTAACATAGCACTTAGCAATTAACCTTCATTAGTCTTTAACCCCTATTCACATCACAGGTTAAAACCCTAATTACAGATCAGCACAGTAACAACCAAGATCCAAGCATATCTAACCATTCAGCACATAGCATCAAAGTATATCTAACATGCATTCACATCATAAATCACTAAGCATCAACCGGATCTATCATACATCTAGATTAAGAAAATAAGTACATAAACAGCATGAACACCATAGCACAAAGCACGTTGACACGGGATATACGTGGTTCACTCCAGTGTAGGGCTATGTCCACCAATCTTCTTCTCTTCTTATTAGTCTCTTCCAATATTCGTACATGCACCAAGCTACAACACCAACTCTGCATAGGAAAGGATATTTGCGCGCAGCTCGCCAGATCCTCCTTCCCCGAGTTAGGTCCAAGCACAAAGCCTCTACACAATTTGTGCACAAAGCACTTACAAAACACTTGCACTTAGCTCTGCAAGCCTTAACACATCTTCTTTCACATAACTAATACTTAGCACTAATCCATCGGCCTATTAGGTCTTACAATCACATAGATTGAACTCCCCCCCTCTCTTACATCGCCTGGATACTTATTTATACATTAAAAAAGAGGCCTAAGCATGGGTAAACCCATGGGATGACATCTCATACCTATTACATAAACCATAAAACCCAAAAAGCCTGCAAAAAGGGTGAGATCCCGCGATCTCCGCTTCACCTGGGTGCTCCGTCTTCGACCATCCTGTCGAAGTCCCAAAAATGGTCAAGCATGAATAGCATTTCCTCTAATCCTGGTCATGGGCCAACACACAGTCCCTGTACTCAAGTATTGAATGATGTCATCAAAATATTCATCAACAACTTGGACTGCAAATAACTGTGCAACAAGGAAGTTGTCCTCTATATTAGTAGGTTCCTCTCCATTGGTGATCCTTGATAGGTGATCAGGTCTTGCATTCAACTTCCCTAGTTTGACTATCACCTCAAATTCAAATTCCTGAAACAACAGTAAACATCTACAAATTCTCCCCCCCCAACATTGGCTTGTTGACTAGGTATTTGAGAGATGAATGATTTGTAAACATCTTGAAATGTTTTCCTAGTAAGTAATTTCTGAACTTCTGAAGTGCATAGACCATAGTTTGGCCTTCTCTTTCTATGGTATTGTAATTATGCTCTAACTTTGATAGTTTTCTGCTAGCAAATGCTATAGGATGGTCAAATTCCCTTGTTCATGGTTGTGCCAGAATAGCTCCAAGTGTTATAGTTGATGCATCTACATGCACATGAAATGTCTTTTCCCAATCTGGGAATACTAGTATTGGTGTAGTTACCATCTTCTCCTTTAGAGTGTACAATCCTCGCTGACAGTCCTCATTCCACTGAAACTTTCTATCTTTTCTCAACAGTTTCTCCATTGGCGCAGTGATCTGCACATATTCTTTTATGAATTTTCTGTAGTATCATGTGTGTCCCAATGTTTCTCTTAACTGACATATTGATTTGGGTGGTGGTAGAAAACAATTACTGCACTCTTGGCAGGATTTACTAGCAAGCCTTGTTTTCACACTATATGGCCCAATAGTATCCCAAAAGGTGTTCCAAAGATGCACTTCTTGATTTTTAACGATATTTGACACTGCCTGCATATTTCTAACATCATACTCAACACCTCTACATGGTCTTTCAACAAACTGTAGATTGTCCAATCATCCAGATATACCTCTATAAATTGGTGGATAAATTCTTTAAATGCAGCTATGACTACTCTGGAAAATATTCTTGGTGCATTCTTTAGTCCAAAAGGCATGACTGTGTACTGGTAGGACCCCCATTTTGTGGCAAAAGTGGTCTTGTACCTGTATTTTGGGGCTATCTTGATATGATGGTAGCCTGAGAATCCATCGGTGAATGAGTAAGCTTCATGGCCTTCTACATTCTCTAGCACCTCGTCTGTGAAATGGGTAGGGAAAGGGTCATGTACGAAAGCATCATTCAACTTCCTTGGGTTGACACATATCCTTATCCCTTCCTGATTATTCTCCTAAACTACCATAGGGCTTACCCATTCGCATTCCTCCACTGGTTCTATGATTCCAGCCTCCAACATCTTGTCAATTTCTACTTTCACTTGTTGCTTATATATTGGGTTTAGTCTATAGGGTCTCTATTTGACTGGTCTTGCCTTAGGTCTGAGAGGTATCTTCATTTCACCTATCTCTCTTAATATGCCTTTAATTTCCGTGAATGTTGTTGGGAACAGGTCATTGTCCTAGCGTAGTAACTCTGTTATGCTTTCTATTGTTTTCTCATCCCAACAGTCTCCAATGCTGGCCATTTTGGGATTATTAGTTGTCCAAATGTTGACTTTATTCACCTTGATCAGTGTAACAAATACTTTTGATTCCATAGGTGGACCTTACACCTCTCTTTCACCTTCAAATTCTTTTATCTGAATATTGCGTGGGTCATCTTCATCCGGTGCTTCTTCCTGCACATGGTAGCATGACAGTAGTTATTTTACTGTTTGTCTATTCTATTGTTGATATTTTGTCATAAGTTCAACTTATGGTTCCTTAATGAATATCACCCCTCTGATTTGTTTGAGTGTTGAGTCCATGTTGGGGTTCTCATGTTCAAATGAGAAAGTGACTATAAAATTATGATGTAATATTGTCCAATCTGTAATTCCTCTGCGTAATTCCTGGTCTATATGCCAGTTTGTTGGAATCCCTTCTAAAGTGTGAATATTGTGATAAGGCCATTCCTCTGGTGGTGTCATTATCCATAGTGTTTTTCACTTCTCCAAGTGTTTTTTTGGTGTCCCATGTCCATCATATCTTTGCAATTGGTTGCTTCCCTGTTCTATGCCAAATCTAATGTGCAGTAACCGCTTACATTGGTACCAGTCCTTGAGTGTCTCTTTGTGCACACCTCACCATCTTGTAGGTGTTTCCTTGAGTGATATATCGAGAGATAAGAGCCTCTGATATTATAACACTTCATCTTCGTATCTTGTTAAGAATTCTTCTAGGTTAGTCAGCCCATAGAAGCTAGGAGGTTCTCTTATCTCTGTACCTACCCATCTTACCATGTGATCTATTATTGTGCATATTCTTGTGGAGACTTCGTGTAACCTCTATTGCCAATTCTCCAACCCTGTATCTGAGTCCAACACACATGATGTGATACTTCTCCAACTGAGTATCCCATCTGCAGTTGGATTCACATAATATTCTTCTCGCACAGTGGTTCTGTACAACTGGTTAATTCCCTTCATGTCTAAACAAGTGGGTTCTACAAACCTTTCCCCTTTTGATGGATCTAATGGCACAATGACTATGTATTCCCCTGACTTGAATGTCATATTCCTCGCCTTTAAGTGGATTATGGCCTGAATTTCAAACGCCCGATCCAAAGAAAGAAATGTCAGATAAGGTGTTGCGCCATCCACTATCTCTATCACTTCGAAATTGGTTTTAGTGGGCACTCCATCCAGATCTACTGTCACCCCCTTTAGCCTTCCAATTAGTTGAACTTTGTGTTGATTTTATAGTTTCAGCTGAACAGGTGAATATCCTAATGTGGGCTCACCCATACTTTTCTATGTCTTCTTGGGTAACACATTTACTTTGGATCCTAAATCCAGTATAATATCTCCTATGTTGAATTCTCCATTGTTGGCGTTTAGTCTGAATTCTTTGCTTGTTATCCTCCTTGTATGCAGATGATTAAATTTTTTTTGTTCTAGATTTCCCTCTACGTCTATGCTACATCTTTCTAACATATTTTGTAACACTTTAACAGATGATGAATCATTTAGTAGTTTAACATAGGATTGCATAAAATCCTTGTTGTGTCCCTTTCGTCACCTAAATGAGCAAAATGAGGACGCATACAAGTCTAGTTGGGTTAGTTGAACAAGACAACAGTGAATGCAAGAGTTAGAAACATCAAGCATAAGAAATAAACAAAGAACTAAACTAATAACAATAAAAGAAACTAAACTAGAGTGCATAAGAGAAATAGAACAAAAAATAAACAACATTCATGCCACCAATGGATAAGTTGTATTAGTGGGAAAACACCAAAGAGAAAGGGAGACTTATGGGTTCCCTCTTCCTCCAATGGAGGGATATTGAACCCCCAATGATTGAGCTCTTCTTACAAGTAGCAAACTAGAAGGAAATGGTGAAGAAATTCAAAGCTCATTCACTCAAGAGGTGATGTGAATGGCCAAATGAAATGGTGCTTGTATGCTCTTGATGAGGAAAGAGGATCCTTCAAGAGAATATAGGTAGCATAACAATACAAATGAATTCCTTGAAAATATAGTGCACCCATGGCCTCTTTTTATAGTAAAGCTTTGAGGAATTATTCAACCAGTCTTTAGTGTGAGCAAGGGGCTCTTTAGGGCACCCTTGGGTCTTTGACCAGCCCCCCACTCAAATTCAACTCAGATTTGGGTGTCAAATCAACTTGGGAGATGAACCAGAAGTGGGTGGAAGGATAACAAAAATCATAAATGTGTCGTTCTAAGGTGTGCACAGATTTTTGTGTCCACAGTCGCGCATCGGGCACATGTTCACTTTTCCGAAGTTTTTTGACTGTCGCACGTGCGTGTGATTCCTTTGTATCCTTAGCGCATGCTGATTTTATAACCAGTTGTATAGTTTTGTGCCCTTTGGAAATGTATTTTTTGGGCCATGGATGAACCAATGGGTGTTTGGGGATGTTGTATTCCTGTAACCATTTGCAGACGAAATTTCAGTGATAACAGATGCCCCCTGATGTGTGAGGTTAGGAGCATACGTATAGCCGAAATACATTAATGTTTCTTCTCTAAGAGTACTTTTGTAAGAAAGAGTGTTGGGGGGAATTGTAAGAGAGATCCATTGGAGGGAGAGGGGAACCTGTAGGACCCAAACCTTTCACAAGGTGTGGAAAAATAAAACTGTGTACAAACGAGGCGGGCATGCCCCATGCTCGTGTCATGTAACTCAAAAATGCGTAATACAGTAACTGAAGTTGTGTGTTGGTGTAGATGATTGTAATGCCCTCGGGGGCGTGTTGATAATGGAAGAGGATAATTCTGATGGTGAACAAACTCTGAAAAGAGGCGATGACACCTATAAGAAGTGTCGAGGATTCATAGGCATTGATAGCCTATCAAGTTTCAGAGGTCTTCAAAAAATATAAAAAACAACTGCAATAGTCACAAAGTAAGACCCACCACAACATGATAAAGTGTTGAAGTTGAATGTCGTGGGGGTCAATGACAGCAAAGAGAAATGATGGGTCTCTCTATGTTGTCTGAGACTCCTCATTATAAAGGTAATCATAGCCAAGATATTGTCGCCCTTCTAGAAACTATGTTGATGTTGACAGAAAGGGAGATGTGACTCCAAGAAGCAAAGGGCTTCATGAAATCCACGGGATAAAATCAAGAACATGGACATAGTCAAGATATGGTGGGATGCAAGACTACCCTTGGTTGGGGATATATGTGAAGTATAAGTGGCAGCAACCATGAAACTGGGGATAGTGTCAGGGGGATGACTAGACATGGGTTAAGTTGTGCTGGAGGTGGGACATAGTGGATAAAATCATAAATCAGGGTTACGTGGACTGTGTGATACTTGGGGTTTATGAATGACAGCAACAGGAGTAGAAGATAATGAATGCCCCAACCAAGGGCAACATGGGTTTCTTTTTTCGAGAGAAGAAGGTCGCCAAAGGTGACGACAAAAACTATGTAAAGGATGGAAACAAAGGTTTTGTAAAATTACCAAATGAATAAAAAATAAGGTGGGAGAAGTGTACAGATAGAGAAACAGGTGCCCCAGTGCAATATGGCTTAGCCTGTGAGGGTGCAAGTTGCTTGGAAAATAGGTGGAGCTTTGGGGGCCCCATAGGTGGGTTTTTGTATTAGGTAAAATGAATGGAGGACAATTTGCAGATGGGAAAATTGATGGTGAATGAGATGGAGGGATAATGATACTTCGGAGGTGCAGTCAAATGCGAACTGTGACGAGATTACATGGGATCCGTTATGGGGAATTTAGCAAAATGAGGAGAAGGAGCATGCGGTTGATTCTCAGGAATGCAAAGACTATGAGGAATCCCAACCCTAGGGGGTGAAAACAGCATAAGTGTCAAAGTGCCATAGGGGACAACTCATGTGGGAGAGAGTGCTACCTATTGACAGTATTGAAATGCAGCAAAGGTGTGAGTACTGTAGAGCCGGATGAGGGGACCCTAGAGGAAAATATTGGAGGGTGTGACTGGGATATGCAACTGATATTCAGAGGGAATGATTACATGCCAGTAGCGATCATATACCTAAAAGGGCCATGCTGGCAAGTGGTGACCAAGTACCTGCACACATAAAAAACCAAATACCCGCCGTGAACGATATTTGAAAGTAAAGAATATATAACAGTTATTTGGGAATTTTGAACATGAGCATGATGTGAGAAAAATGCTCCCCAGGGGCCAAGAATGGATGGTGGCCCGGGGAATGTGACTATGTAGGTGGAGGTATCCTAGTCCCGTGGTTGAAGGCGGATTGGAAAACGAACGCTCAGAGCTACCGGAATTGAGTATGGAAGTTTGGAAAAAGGGACTATATATAGTTGTAGGGCCCACATTGTCACCTCATTTGTACCTGTTGTCGTAGTGGATTAACGAGAGGTTTGAGGAGATATTTGGAGAGTCTGGGAGATCGAGCCAGTCGATTTAGGATCAGAAAGTATCAGGTTAGTGGTCATATCCTCTTGCACAGTAGTTAGGGTTTTTTTTTTGGGTAGTGCTTGTATGGATGGTCATATAGGGGGGTTTTGTGAGGGTGGGCCCACCAGTGCGCGAGATATCGAATGTTTTGCGCACACGACTGTGTGGCTATAATTGGGAGAGTTGCGCACGGGTGCGCCCAAATGGGGAAAACAGACATGCATGGAATGTGCGCCTATTCAAATCACAGCAGCACATTCATGCATGTTTTCTCAAAGCACAACAGCGCATTCATGTGTTGTTGTGTTCCTGATAGGTGTGTACATGTGTGCAACTGTGTAGCAAACAGGTGTGTTAGGATGCGCGTCTATGAGTGTGACAGGGGCACATGTGTGCACCCCTGTATTTCCAACAGTCGTGCATGAGTGTGCCATAGTGGGATGAACAAGCGTGCATATGTGCACACTTGTGGGGATAAAAGTCGCGCCTTGGAGGCCAAGCTGAAGGGTGAAAAAACTTATCTTTTTTGGAGATTTTGGTGTTTTTATGAGTTGTGATGTGTTGGCCCTTGACCAATTTTTGGGAGATTCTTGGTCATGTTGACCTATTTTGGGACTTCGACGGCCTGTCAAAGGAGGAGATGAAGACGAAGCAGAGATCATGGGATCTCGGCCCCTTTTTGGGTCCTTTTTGGGATGTGGGAATATGTAACATGATTGGGATGTCGGCCCATGGGTTTACCCATGTTTAGGCCTATTTTGTATATATAAATAGACGCCTAGGCTAGATATAAGGAGGGGAATGCATCTATGTGATGTGAATGTATGCTAAGTGATAGTATGGATTGTAAGGGCTTTGTGCCTACTGTAAGAGACTTGCAGAGCTAAGTGAAGGTCCTTGTAGCAGATTGTGGAAGGCTTAGTGTTGTAACGCAAGGAAGAAGGATCTAGCAAGATGCGCAGATATTTTTTCTTGTGTAGAGTAAGGGTTTTGAGGCTCTGTGCTTATAACCGATTGACTGAAGATAGTAAAGAAGAAGAGTTGGTGGATGTAGCCTTAGGGTGGGGGTGAACCACGTAAAAAAAAAATTATGCTGCTTTGTGCTTGGTCTTGATGTGTTCACATGTTATTTTCTAAGTGCTTTGATGTATTTAGATATATCTACTTATGTTGTGTGCTTATTATATGTGAAAATGTTAGATCTGATCTATATGGCTATGCTTAGTGCTTGATCTACTTGATTTGATCTATTTACCTATGCTAAGTACTTAAATACATTAGATTAGTGTGAATTTTGCGAAGCTTTGTTTTATCAATGAAGTGGGTATTGATTGCATATTGAGGAACTGACTGTGCTAAGTGATTTATTAAGTATTACAATCACATATCTGTGTCCCAGCTAAGGTTGCAGACACTTGAGTCCTGCAACCACCCCTGCCTCTACCTCAGGTGAGACTTCATCTGCTTCACAGGTGTTGCCAAAAGGGACAATAGTTAGGGCTTTGTTGGTGCATTGTTGTAGTGTTGAACCCTGGGTCTGCCCTTATGCAAACAAATGGTTTCGTTGTCAAGACTTGAAACTGTGATTGCTGGGAACTAAGAAAGAAGAATCTTTGCGCAAAGATTCGACCTGACATTGTGAAATCTATGTGCATAGATATGTTCCCTAGTGCGCAGTATCCTACTTGATTTATAAATCTCTGTGCTAAAGAAAGAAGCTCAATCTAAAGAGAGGAGGTCAGATCTGAAGGAAAGAAGCAAGATCTAAAAGCTTTGTGCTCTAAGAAAGGAAAAAGTGAGAATTTCTGATTAAAAGAGGTAAGATCTGCAAGCTCTGTGCTCTGATAAAAGGTAAGAATAGTTAAAAGTTTTAGATCTATAAGCTTTGTGCTCTGTAGAAGTAATATAAGTGGAAATTTTTGTTTCTAAAGTATGGATCTAGGTATGTTTGATAGGTTCTGTCCTAGCTTGAAAACTAGGGCACTAATATATGAAAGAAGGCTTGATATGAGTAGATCTGATAAGAATAGTGAAAGATATCTTATACCTATGCATAGAAAGAATGTTTGGACTAACAAATGGATGTAGGATCCTAGAGAGAATTTTTTTCAAGTTAGCTACCATGATCCTAGTACGCAGTACCGAAAAGGTTGGGGATCATTTAAAAGAAAGAGAGGATTAACCCTCTGTTATAATTGCAGAAGACCGGGACATCTTGCTAAGGACTGCCCTGGGAAAAGACCTGGTTGTCTTTGTTGTAAAGATATGGACCATGAAGTGTTAGATTTCCCTAGAATGATTACTAAGATGGAAGAAATGAATCTGAATAAAGAAAACCCTAAGGCAGATCCAGAAATGATAGAATCCCGAGAAGAATCAGAGAACGTATTGTTGCAAATAAACGAAACCCTGAATGACCATCGACATGTCAGACTATTAGAGATCTTCAAAGAAAAAGAATGAATTGAAGTAAGAATAGGAGACTTTGACATTGACTGTATTTTGTATGAAGAAATGCGAGTGAATATCATGACAGAAAGAACTTGGGAAGCCATAGGGAAGCCTTCTATGATCCCTTCATTAGGAGGAATAGGAATATTCATAGGAAAGTTGATAAACCTATGTGGAAAGATCGCTCACATACCTATGAATGCTAATGGAACTTTGACAGAAGAAGATTTTGAGATTATTAAATTTATTGAAGACAACGCCCCATTTACCATGTTACTAGGAAAACCTTGGATTGATAGAGATCAAGCCAAAGGAAAGGAAGAAGAAGAAGTTTTGGAGCAGAAGAAACAAGAGTTAAAATATTTCATGACCAAAAGGATCACACACTTGATTGAAGAACAGGAGAGAAGATCGAAGCTATTTAACACTAGCAACCCAGATGTTGAAGCTGCAAGAACATTAGAAGACCCACAGAAGACCGAAGTACCTACCCCAGACAAAGACGAAGTATTATCCAGGAATCCTTGGGAAGAATCTCAACGGCGTGAAGTGACTATGACCAAAGAAGATAAGAATCAGAATGGAAAAAGGAATATCGAGATGAATCTCACTGGAAAAAGGGCTAGAAAGTTAAGTAAGAAGAGAGATAAGATCGAAAAAATGCAGAAGGTTCCAGAGGGAACTTTGCAGACGGAAAAATTACAAAATGGGAGCTTCATCAAGATATCAGAACAGCGACACGTGGCACTTCGCCATGATGAAGCAATATAGTCGTTGGGGACATTATAATCGTTCGATCAATGATTTGAACGGGCAGAAAGGCAATTATGGTTCATCATCAAACCATTGTACTACACCATAATGGACCAAACAAGAGTTAATGGAGGCTCATACCCATTATAAGTGAATCGTTGTCAAGTTCCCTATTTATCCTGTCGTGCCACGCATCGAGAACACTTTTTCCAATTGAGAATTTGAGCCTGCAGACTAAGCCGAGTGTATACATTGATCATTACACTCTTGCTCTCTATCTTAGTACTGTGTCTAAGTTGTTCCCCAAACTCGCGATTGTTCACCCCGAGTGCGTATGTCGGAAGAATTGAGTGTCGCAAAGAAAGTTGTTGAAGAATTTTTTATCAACTTGATGACTAAGAAAGTCATGTTGATGTCTGGAGGTATCCAGGCTTCATCCACGAGAGGACTGCAAGTGTCTCTGTCCACTACTTGAGACGGACCATCCCGGCTAGCCGATGAAAAGCGAACCAAGCACAGAGATAATCTTGTGAATGCTAAGTTGATTCCGAGCATTTTAACCACCTATCTACCACCTCTGAGCAGAGAAATCAATCAGGACAATGTGCCTAGAGAATTTGAGTACACTTTGGTCACTGCGTACGTACCAAAAGGGATACGCGTAGTTCACGCAAACCAAGAAAAGATTGTAGCGTTGAAGTTTAGCGACTTCAACCTCGGTGACAAGAAGGTCTACAACATGCTCACCCCACATAAGTACTTGACCAGAACAAAGGGAAAGAATTTGAAGATAGTTCCCCAGTCATGGACTATGAACCTCACACAGTCCACACTACTCAATGTCATGAAGATTCCTCAGTTCGGAAGGCACCAAGAAGTGAATACATGCATCAAGTTGTTGTTTTCATGTTACCATGGTGGATACTTGTGGTTAAAACGTCGTATAACAGTGGATCTAACGTTGATAAATCAGATCACCGGGATGAGTATGTAAGGACCTGACCCATAGGATTTCTATCCTTGAAAATCCATGGACCACACTCTCACACAAAGGATCAAGGAAACTTACGGAGATGTCAATAAGGGAACGTGAGGCTACAAGGTAGCTTCTATCTAGAGCGACGCAGTGTGCCTTGCCTGTTAGTTGATCGCAGGAAAGTTAGTCTGCAAGAACCGACCCACCCAACTGATTGGTTTTGTAGTCGACCTCGCAGGAAAGTGCGTGGAGGGCCTACAAATGAATTGGGTGAAGTAATTCATGAACCAGTTGGAACTGGAATGCAGGGAAGTGAAAGATCAAGGATATGAGTTCCACTTCAGTTGGCTTCTAATCCTGATCACTTTCATCACATGGGAGATGCCGGAAGGTGCGACCTTCCTGAACATCGATCCCTTTGAACCTTTGGCCGTGAAGTTCAGTACACTGTGGTATTCCAGTGACATGAACAAGAAATGGTAGTTAAATGTTGTGTTCCACACATATTACAACCAGTTGAAGACATCCATCTAGTCCGAGCCTCATATCACGCCGAATACTCTCCACAGGTTTCGACCTTTAATGAAATTCAGCACGAACCGCCATTTCATTTATATTACAGTGCACGCTGACAAGCACAAGCAGCAACTTCAGTCTTACTACAAGCTAACAGAGGAGGACTTAGAAGAGATTACTAAAGACTGGTAGATGGACCTCCTCATTCCAGTAGACCCTGCGGAGATGTCCGTCAATGACAATCTAGAAGCCGCGCATGATACGCCTGGACCCAGCAAAACAAAGAAAAATGAAGAAGCCCAAGTCGTAAGTAGTACCTCAATGAAGACTTCTTCCATCTCACCTGAGCAAGGAGGAGATGGCGGAGAGATATATGGTGAAAAATTTGAACAGAAGAAAAGAGAGGTTACACCACCTAGAGACAAGGAGGATCCCTTGAAGAAAAGGAAGGTATCCCCCCTGAATCCTTCTTCCCAGAAGAAATCAAAAGCCTCTAAGACCAAAATGTAGACTACCCTCACCTCAGATGACTTTGATTTCATTGTAGCAGCCCTGAACGATGCTTCGTTGGAGATAGAAGAGAAGCAAGAGGCTCAGCAGGAGGAGATATATAATCAAATTAAGGTTGAACTTCAATGGGTGCAGCAGGCACTACAGTCCAGTTGTGCAGTTTCCACTGCACCTCTACCATTGGAAAAACCAAAACTGGGAGATGATTCAAATCAACTCCACCTAATCGTTGACACAATCGAAGCTCACCTTCGACGAGCACAGGAATAAACAGTGTGAGCCACCCAGGCTTTAGCACAAGTACAGGGAGACCTTTTAGAGAAATGCAGTACTGCGGAACGAGAAAAGCTTGCTCTCCACATGAAGTGGGATGAAGAAAGAGCACAACTGTGACGAAGAAAGGAATAGTTGCTCACAGAGAAGCTCGATGTAAAGGAAAGGGTCAACAGAGCACTTTTCTCTGTGACATTCATCGAAGTAAAGGCTGAAGAGAGAGTTCCACAACAATTAGTGCAACTTGAGGAAGTAATTCAGCAACTACAGAAATGCATAGAATATTTGGAGCTACACGTAGTTCCCGAGACCCTGCAAGACATAAGAGACCTAAGGGAAGCAACTGCCTACAACGCAGTTGACAGACTAAAAGATCTTGCCTTGGAGTGCAAGAAGATGAGTAATCGCAGTGCCCAAACATATGAGAAGTTTGTTGAGAACCCAGAGTTACAGGCACTGGAGTCGCAGCTCCAGGAAGCGAAGCAGCATGCAGACACACTACAGGCATAGTTGAAGGCCCTGTCAGCTGTAGACAAAATGAAGAGATCTCAAGAGCAACGCACCACCCTGCAGCAGATCCATACGATCTAGAGAAAAGTTATGGAAGTAACTCAATGGCTCCAACCTGTGCAAGATAAGGCATGCCAATTGTTCATAGAGGTTGAAAGCCAAGGAGCAGAGCTAGAACAAGTTGTCACAACAGCAGAACAATGCCTAGAAGTGCCAGTGAATGATGCAGTGATCCAGGATTTCATCGAGCAAGAGGTTGTAGCAAAGAAGCAATTCAAAGAATCTCAAGCCAAACTCGAGGCATTCGAAGCATAATTGATCAGACCATAGTGACTCGGAAAGAGTCACGGGTGAGTGTTGGGGGCATGATGGCCCTTGACCAAGTTTTGGGAGATTCTTGATCATGTTGACCTATTTTGGGACTTCAATAGCCTGTCGAAGGAGGAGAGGAAGATGAAGTGGAGATCATAGGATCTCGGCCCCTATTTGGGTCCTTTTTGGGATGTGGGAATATGTAACGGGATTGGGATGTCAGCCCATGGGTTTAGCCATGTTTAGGCCTATTTTGTATATATAAATAGACACCTAGGCTAGATAGAAGGAGGGGAATGCATCTATATGATTTGAATGTATGCTAAGTTCTAGTGTGGATTGTAATGGCTTTGTGCCTACTGTAAGAGACTTGCAGAGCTAAGTACAGGTCCTTATAGCGGATTGTGGAAGGTTTAGTGTTGTAACGCAAGGAAGAAGGATCTAGTGAGCTACGCAGATCTTATGTCTTGTGCAGAGTAAGGATTTTGAGGATCTGTGCTTGTAACCGATTGATTGAAGACAATAAAGAAGAAGAGTTGGTGGACGTAGCCCCAGGGTGGGGGTGAACCACGTAAACACTGTGTTATACTGCTTTTTGCTTTGTCTTGATGTGTTCACATGTTATTTGCTAAGTGATTTGGTGTATTTAGATAGATCTACTTATGTTTTGTGCTTATTATATGTGAGAATGTTAGATTTGATCTATATGGCTATGCTTAGTGCTTGATCTACTCGATCTGATCTATTTACCTATGTTAAGTACTTAAATACATTAGATTAGTGTGAATGTTGTGAAGCTTTGTTTTATCAGGGAAGTGGGTATTGATTGCATATTGAGGAAATGGCGATGTTAAGTGCTTTATTAAGTAGTAAAATCAGATTTATGTGTCCTAGCTAAGTTTGCAGACACTTGAGTTCTGCAACCACCCCTGCCTCTACCTCGGGTGAGACTTCATCTTCTTCTCAGGTGTTGCCAAAAGGGTCGGTAGTTAGGGCTTTGTTGGTGCAATGTTGTAGCGTTGAACCCTGGGTCTGCCCTTGTGCCAACATGATGGTTGATCAAATCTTGTATGTGTGGATGCAGGTGACCAGTTGACAATGTTGATCCACTGGAGGGAGAGGGATTGGGTGTGCCTGAGAGAGATGGTGAGAGATGAGGAGCCAGCTATACGTGGTGCTTTGGCAACCTGTGGCCTGCTAAAGTTTTTTGAGTGCTCACTAGTGGGGGCACAGGAGTACCTGTCGCAGTTCCTGATTTCGATGTGGAGTCTGGATCTGCAGTGTTTCATTGTTCGAGGGAAGCATCTGGAATTCTCTTCTACAGAGGATGTATATTTTTTTACGAGACTCCCTTTTCGGGGAACCCTGTTACCTGCTAAGCCCATGGTACCCAGAGATGGTCTGTTGGTTGACCTAGCTCAGACATATTGTTCGGGAGAGGACTTCATGTTGGGGTTGTTGGTGAGGATTGGGGTGATGGACACATTGGTGCATCGTTGCATGGCATCGATTATTGTGAGAGTCTATGGGTCTCTCATGACTCAGCGGATTAGTGGTGGTCAGTTGAGGATCATGGAGAGGGCACTAGGGAGTGAGCATTTTTCCTAGGACTTGATGCTACATGCCAAGATGGTGGGGTATCTCAACAGGTGTCGATTTGCTAACTCCGGGGAGTTTTCCTTTGGGTCCATCTTGGTAGCATGGTTTTTGGAGAGGATGCCCATGTTGCACCCTAGAGTTCTATTGGACACACCTGGTGTGCAAGATCCACTACTGAGGCGGTGGGCAATGATTTTGGTTCATCATGGGGTTAGGGAGGGTGGCCATTACTTTACGGCTGAGGCAACACGGGTGTCGCCTCAGATGCTACAGATCATACTCCAATACCTGTATAGTGGGGTTGACTTCCGGGAGGATCCAAATATGGTGCTACCCCCTGGAGAGGTGTTCGACCACATAGGTATGGTGTTATATTTGGTGTTTTGATCTTTAGATAGTATAGCATGTTCTTTATGTATAAATGGATGTTGATTCTATCACTTGTTTGTTGTGTGTTCAGAAGTGGGACCTCGCGGACGTGAGGTTGAGTTGGTCAGAGCATCGACTTGTCAGGGGCCTGTGATACCACCGCGAGGAGAGTCACGGGCAGGGGAGAGATACGACGGGATGAGGTTGGAATTAGACCAATAGATGAGGAGAGAGTAGGAAGGAGACGTTGTTTTGATGATCTAGGTGCAGGTCCATCACATGCTCCTCCGACGGGGGCCAGGGGAGAGTTCGAGGATTTTCGCCGTCGATTGGAGGCGGTACTACAAGGAGTGCCCGAGGGTATGTGGGTGTGTATCTAGGACGAGGGAGTCTTGGAGCAGTGTGTGGGCCTTCCGGCGGAGTCGCAGACCCTGATCTGTAGAGCAGTTGTAGTGAGGGCGGCTATGACTGGGCAACTTCCCCCAGGACCTGAGGGACCCTTAGCTGGTAGGGCACCTCCTCTCGAGAGAGGACCAGATGGTGGAGCCTTATAGGTGCCATGAGTGCCTCTGTATATGTATTTTTTTATTTATATAGGCTTGCGAGCCCATTTTGTATGTGGTGTTGTGACACCGATTTTTTATTTATAGGGGTGAGGTGGTTCACCTACCTACATATATTGTACATGTACTATTTTTTGTAAACATTGATGGCACATTGACCGATATATATATGGATATACATTTTTGGATCCTTGTGATGTTCACATGTGTTGATGTTTTTCGTTTATGAAGTCTAATTTATTTGTTGTGATAGATTTTTTATGGGTTATGTATGTGTAATGGTAACTTGATGTGATAAATGCAAATCTAACACTAGGTTAGCCATATTATTTGCCATTTGATTAAATTGCCTTCGAATATGTGTAAATGTGATTGAATCAAAATGTTGAGATAAAAGTCTAACTTGCATGTATTAGCGGAAGAGGCAAGGATCATGGACACGGTACACATTGTCGAGTTGGAGGACAGTGAGTTGGGAATCTAATAAGACGCTAAGGTGACAAATATGGTGGCCATTGGCCTCTGCAAGGAGGCCAATGATAGTTGTGTATTCTACTTGGTTGTTGGTTTTTGAGCCCAGGCATATGCCACTGGATTGGAGCAGTTCATGTGAGGGGGTATAGAGGGCCCAAGTGGTCGAAGAGAGATTATGTGTCCAACGGCTAGCTCTATCGGTGTAACTGATGTGGTAGGCCGATAGAGGAGGCATCTGTCAATAACACAAATTATAGATTAGACACAAGGCGTGGAGGAAAAAGAATATTAAAAACTCTATAAAAAGTGTACAAAAAGAAAAAGCCTAGTGTAGAATGGCTATGCTCAGGCGTAAAATTTCTTTAAGTACAACCTGTTGGCAGGCTCTTTGAGAGGGTGGCCTTGGGGAGAGGCCAAGATGTATGTGACTTTAGTGAGGCAATGTTGGATGATGTAAGGTCCATGCCATAATGACTCAAATTTTTTAAGGCCAAGGGTATCGTGCGTGATATCGTAAGCAAGGACAAGGTCGCCTTTGTTGAATGATCGAAAGTTGACATGGCGATCGAAGGTGGCCTTTGACCATTTTTTGGATGCTTTTTTGTTTTGTAATGAAGACTGACGGTCTTCATCTAGTGACTCTAAGTTCAACAAACACCGCTCCATTGGAACAGTGTCGGGTAATAGCTCAATAACAGTGCGCAAGGTGGGAATTTTGCACTGGATGGGGAGCGTGGCCTCGACCCCATGGACAAGATGAAATGGTGTGAAACTAGTGGCAGTTTTAAATGTCGTGCAGTAAGCCCATAGTGAAAAAAACAACATATGGTACCAACTGGTCTTATGTTTGTTAACTGTGCGCTGCAACATGGTTTTGAGGACCTTGTTGACCACCTCTACCTGTCCGTTGGACTGAGGGTATTATGGGGAGGCGAACTCATGGGAGAAGCCTAACCTGGAGGAGAGTTCGACGAAAATATCATTCTCGAAGTGTTTCCCATGATCGGAGACTAACTGTAGTGGGAATCCAAAGTGGGAGATGACATGGTTAAAGAAAAAACGGGTTGCAGTGTCAGCGGCGTTGTTGAAGGTGCGCATGGCTTCATCCCAATCACTGAAGTAATCGACTGCAACGATGATGTATTTGTGTCCATTTCTATATGGAGGGTTGAAAATCATGAAGTCTATGCCCCATTTTCAAAAGGGGCCGACAATAATGTCTGGGTGGAGAAGAGCGGGTGGTGCTCTTGCTTTGTTGACATATAGCTAACTTTTGTCATAGCGCTTCACAGTGTGGATGCAATCATGAAACAATGTGGGCCAAAAATAGTCTTCTCGAATGATTTTTTGGGTGGTGGACATCCCTGATAGGTGGCCACCATAGGCGTTGTTGTGGCACTCATTCAAGACTCTATCGGCTTCGTCAATAGTCAAACATTGACAAAGTTTGGTGTCAACCCCTCGTCGATATAAGATATCGTCGATAAGGTGGTAGCGAGGGGCCTGGTGTCGAATACATCGACGATCATCCCAGGAGAGGTGGTTTTATAACTTATGTGTTCAGAGGTAGATGAGGAGATCATTGTACCAAGGATCATCTAAGGGGATGTAAAAGAGATGTTCTTTAGGGAAGTCAGTATTGACGGGAGTACTGATAGTATCAGAGGGAAATGTTGTAATGAGTTCGGCAAGGATGAGGGATTTCTTTCTCTTGGGTGTTGAAAATTCGAGGTCATACTCTTGAAGGATGACGATCCATTGGGAAAATTTTCCATTAATTTGTCAATGACTAAGCAAGTATTGCATGGGGTTGGAATTTGCGACGACCTTGGTAGTTCGAAGCAGGATGTAATGGTGCAGTTTCTGGACTGCGAGGACAACTACAAGGGAGAGTTTCTCCTTGTGATTGTATTTCAAGGGTGGCCCTGAAAGGTTTTTACTAATTTAGTAAATGACATGCTCCCGGTCATCATCCCCTAATTGGACGAGAACTCCTGCTACAGAGACAGTTGAGGCCGATAAGTAGAGGATATAGCTGCAATCATAGTCAGGTGGACTAATCAACGGGGTATTGGAGAGGATCGCTTTGAGATCATCAAAAGAAGTTTAGGAATGTTCATTCCATTGGAATGGGATATCATGACGTAAGAGGTGAAGGAAACTATGTGCCCAAGTGGTGTAATTGGGGACAAAGCAGCATAAAAAGTTAGCTTTTCCTTGTAAGCTTTGCAGCTAGCGTAAATTCCAAGGGGGGGGGGGTTTCATGATGGATTGGACCTTAAGGGGATATACTGTGATGCCGTGTTGGGAGATGATGAACCTAAGGAGGCATCCAACGGGGACGTAGAATACGCATTTGAGAGGGTTCAAGCGGATATTGTACTAACGACACCTGTGAAAGATAATGCGTAAGTCATCAAGATGTTGAGTGTGTTTCTTGGATCGAGCAGTGAGATCTTCCAAGTAGGCGAGGATGATTTGAGTCAGATCATGAAATATGTATGTCATGGCATGTTGAAAAGTGGCATTATCATTCTTGAGGCCAAAAGGCATGATATGATACGCAAAAGTACCCCAAGGGGTAGTGAATGCAGTTTTGTATTGATCGGCTGGGTGAATCTGAATTTGGTTGTAGCCAGAGAAACCGTCCATGAAGGACAAAGCCTCATGGCCGGCACAATCATCGATAATTTGGTCGATAAAGGGCGTTGGAAAATTGTCTTTGCGACAAGCGTGATTGAGATCACGAAAGTCCGTATAGACGCAGATAGTGCCCTGATTTTTGTTAACGGGGACAGGGTTGGACACCCATGACATATATGTGATGGGGTATATGAACCCTACAACGTGTAATTTGTCAATCTTGGCTTTGATGGTTGCCTCTTTGGATGGGTGTAATGGACGTTGCTTTTGTTGTACAGGTGTGATATCAGGCCAAGTGTCTATAAGATGTTCGACAATGGAGGGATCAAGGTCGGCATTTCTGTGTATCACCAGGTGAAAATGTCCCGGTATTCCTGGAAGAGAGCTTTGTAAGCTATGAGTTCTTCGAGAGAGCATGCGGCGTCGATGGTGATTTCTTCTATCATTCCAGGTTTGCTGGAAATATCCATTTTGACGGTGGGGGAAATTTTGGCCATATTACCTTCTTAAAAAGCGTCGGGGGCAAGGATAGGATTATTGAACCAATCTATATGCCCTGAGGGGAGAAAATCCTTGGTTTCGATTGAGTATGTGGGGTTTTGTTTGGGAAGTGTAAAGGCTTCCTTTGAAAGAAAGAGCGCTCTTTGATGGATTGGATCCCATGGGAAATTGGGTGTACTTAATTCCTCGAGGATGTCTTCGTCGCAGTGGAACTGTCGAGAATATAAGAGATCCAAGGGAGTAACATTAGTGACTATCACTGTGTGATTATCTTCTGGTGAAGACGAAGGGGGAATGACGCAAGGGGGTTGCACGGGTTCATTTGTTATAAACCAAATATCAAGATACTATGGGTTGAAAATGGTAGTCGGGCATAAAATTTCCATGGGGAAATGAATTGGAGAATTGGGGGGATTTGGGAGAAAATCCTCCTCGAGACTATCTATGAACCAGGGAGGAGTGGGAAGTGCCTCAGCCTCGAGGGAAAAGATATAAACCATATCCAGAGAGGGAGTATGGTGGACTACTGGCGTCACCAGAGGTGGGGTGAGGGTAGGATTGGGAATAAGGGCCAATTGATGATGCATGTATTCAATGATCATAGGACATTGATATGTGAAATGATCAATTGATTCGCATAAAGAGCAAGGACATCTCATATGTTCATTGATGTAGGTTGCGACATAGTGGATGTCAGTGACATGTGTGTGGGATGATGTGGATGGGATGGGTTCTTGATGAAAGCTCTGGCATACAGCTGCTAGCGTCTGCCGAAAGTGAGGTAGTGCAGGGCAATGGTGGGTGTAATGGTTGTATTCCTAACAAATGGCACATGCGAATTTGGTTTGCAGGCCTTTTCCTCCTATAGGGGATGTAATGGTACTATTAGGTGAATTGGATGAAACGACAGGTGATGTCCTCACTCGAGGGAGTTGAATTAAATTGTGTAGCTTGGGGAGAGATGGGCATTTACTGGTGGGGTGTCTATCTTTCTTGCATAGTGCACAAGGAGGTTGAACTCGGGGTGGAAGTGGAGCAGTGGGCTCTTTCTTCTTTCATCTACCCCCAGTTGTAGTAATGGTTCTAGTGAGTGGGGGTGTGCGTGGTGTGGTGGGAGTAAGTATTGGAATCTACATCGATATTCCTTCTATTTGGGGAGGGAGGGATGGTTGAGGGACCATCGCAGGTGGATGTAGATACCATACTATAATTTCCAACACCATATTGGGAAGGGTAAGCATTGCGGCTACCTGGAAATCTTGTATGCCTGGTGGGGGGTTAAAGAAGGGGATTTGAGTAATGGCTTGGGGGACTGTCTCCCAAACCGGCATGTGGCCTTGGGGAAGGGTGTAATCAGGAACAAGGGGAGCATGATATTTCTCAAGGGATTCCTAAGGAAGGAGCTATGCGATGAGTGGGACGTCAGATAGTAAGGAAGCCTGTGTGGGAGGAAAGGTCTCCAGTTTCTGTTCCATTGGATGATATGAAACATACTTTTGCTAAGGGATGTATGAGTGGAGGTGCTCCATGGTATGTATCTAGCAAGTATGGGTCTTTGAAAATTCTGGGACCCATCTCGATGAGTGGGTAGGCCTTGAGATTAGTGTGAACAAAGGGTAGGATATTATCGATGTTAGAGGAAGGGTTGGGCTCATAATGTGACACTTGGTCGATAGTGATGATCCTCCCATTGTGGGGGAACATCATTGTGTGAAACATGGAAGAGGCCACAACCTTCATTGCATACATGTAGCTATGGCCAAAAAAAATGTTGTGATCGAGCAGAGCGTCTATAACTTCAATGTCAATGAGGATAATCTTGCCCCCGAGTTCAACAGGGACATTTTGAAAGAGCCCTTTCGGAGAGGATGGTCGTCTATCATAAGCTCTCAGAGTAATGGCGGATGGTATGAGCTCGGGGCAGCCAAGTTTCTACCATATAGTTTTGGACATGATGCATTTGGATGCACCCTCATGAATGATGCAGCGGTGAACTGTGATGTTCCGAATTTTAAACGGTATTTGGAAAGTGACCAAAGAGGGGAGTCAGAGTTCCCCACTATCAAGATCAAAGGTGATGAGTCGAGTATCAGCAGAGTCGACTTCCCCCAGGGCGGAAAGTAACGACTTCCGTTGAGTAGGACAGGTTTGAAGGACTTCTAAAACTGACATTTCCGCAGGAGACTGTGCCAAGTCATCGACCAAATTGTAATTGTGTGTCGCCCTAGCCTGAGGGTTGTTGACATTTTGTCATAATGGGATGCAAGGAATACAAAGGGGTGGTTCAGTATTAGGGTGAGGAATCATCAAAGGTGGTCAAGCTGTGACTGGGGTTGCTTCCGAGGTAGTGGGAGTGGAGTTAGGGGGTGCGTTTTATTGACGATTGCTCATTTGTAGAAGAACTTATTCCTCACTAGTGAGGAGGATAGTGCGATCTGTAGGAGTGCCTGGGTTTGGATATTGTCCCATATTTGGTGGGGCCAGATGCATCTCATGTTGGTTGTTCATCACCCCTTGGTGTGGAATGGGGTTTTGCAGTACGGTAGGGGGTGGTTGTTGTACATATTGTTGTGGGGCTTGTTGGGGGGCAGGCGGTGCTAGGGGACATGGTCCATTTTCGGATTCTGTCATCCATTTAAAGTCAGCAATTTGAGGGCAATGTTGAGTATAATGGCCATACTCACAGCAAAGGGCACAAGAGAAGTTTGTCTTAATATTGTTGTTTTTCTTCCCTTGGATTTTGTTGTTATTTCCCCCTTAGGGGTTCTAGTTCCCCTGATTCTGGTTTCCCCCAGCAGGTTGGTTCTGTTGGGGGTGATTCCCTCCTGGTCCTGAATTATTGTTGTTTTGGTTTTTTCCTTTCTTTTTGGCATTATTCAACTGATGGGTTGGATTTGTCATATTTAGTTTTTCGAAATTTTGGACTTGTTGAACAGGAGAGGGTTGAACAAAGTTAACCCTGGCATGTGGTTGTCCTTATGGAGAAGCAATTGGCTGGGGAGGACCAGGAAATGGGAAGTACAGATTGTGTTGTGGTAATGATCCGTAAGGTACATAGGGAGGCGTGGCTTCAGCTTTGCATAAATGAAAAGCTAAAGCCACCTTCTTCAAACCATTGTCATGACAGATTGGTAGTTGAAAGAAGGTAAAAAATGCTTTGGCCAAAGATTCAAAGGTCACATGGGACCCAAATTTTTCTTCTACATACCACTTGGTTGATGGGCCAGTGAGTGTGCGTTGAAATAATCTCAAGCGGACGGAGTCGCCCATGATGTTGTTTGAAGAGCGCCATAAGTGGAAGGTCATGATATGGTTGGTTGGGTCATCTCCCGCTTTTCCTTCAAACTTGGGGATGTCTTAAGGGAGTTTGGTAGGCATTGTAGGCCATGTGGGGTCATGCAATATAGGATCATTGGTGAGTTTAGTCAGATCCGGTATGTTGAGGGAAGCCAAGTATGGCATCTGGGGTGGTGGGGGGGGGGTAATTCTCATCATGGTAGGAATGTTTTGTGTACCTGACCCCTGGGGAGGTTTAGTTCTAGCCATGGTGTGAGTGATGTGTGTACCTGACCCATGAGGGGGGATAGGTGGGGTTGTACTTCCCCCTTGGGCAGAAGTTTGCCCCCCGCTTCCGTGTAAAGGAGAGCGAGTGGATGGTTGACCTTGGGAAGTGGACCCAAGTAAATTGGAACCAAGCAAAGCAGATCCCAAGACAGTATCACTCACAGGAGTGTGATAAGGTGGAGTCGATGAGTTGGCAAGACTAGGAACTCCCCCTAGAATGGGAGGGAGATTTAGCAAGCATATGGAACAATGAGGATTATGTGGGTCCCCTATGATGTTTGACTAGTAGAGTGGATGTGTGCAAATGGTGATGAGAGAAATAAATGAACAAGAGTCTTTGTTATGATTTTTGAACCTTCACAATATATCTCGCAAGAGCATCATACATAAATCAATTGATAAAGAAGTATACATGTGGGTAGGTAGATTTTGTCCGCGTGGGAGAAAAAATAAAACAAATTCTCATGTCCTAAAAGATGTAACGTCCTTCCTCTCAAATAGCACTGGACCTTCCAATAGCACTCGACAGTGTGGTTTGAAGCCACCGGAAGAGAAACTAGTGAAGGATGAAACAATCAGTTATAATGAGGGGTAGAGGGGGCATATCCTGAAAGAGTTGGCGATATTTCCCAATAGCCACACAAAATCCGATCAAGGTTCATTTGTAGCCCACAATTGCCACCTAGGTAGATGTCCTAAAATTTGGTCACTAGGTACCTCGGTCAAAGTGCAACATTTAGATTTTTGGCCTAAGAAATGGGTCACAAGTTGGATCCCGTCCAAGAGGTTGGGGCCTCAAGGGGGGATGCACAGAACAACCGTACCTTGGCCTTCAACCCTTCATGGGTATCTCCCTACCTTATGGTGTTAAGAACACTTGACTTGGAGGATTTTAAAGTTCCCTATTTGAAAACTTCTATTGTTTGAAGATGTGAGAACCAGATAACGGGGAGTTATTTGGATGCCTATCCCCGAGATCCTACCTAGATTAAAAAAATTCTTTTGGCACCTCCTGTGGAGGAAACTTAGTGAGTTTTTTAGAAAAAATTTATACGTGGTTGTTTGAGAGATTGGGGGTGTGAACCAATATCGTTGAAATTAAGTGGGAGTGGATAGTTTTGTCGAGAAAAGGCTGGGGTGTTTCGGGATCCCTTTGGAGGAAACTTACTTCAACCTCCATGATTCTAGATGAAACTATGTGAGTGAGTAGTGACTTTGTGTGTGAACAAGTGAAAATTTGCCAAAAGTTTTAATAATTTAGGTGTCACCTTGCTACATGTGGACTTTGTGTGGTCCTTACAAGTCTTGATTACCTAATTTACTAAATGCCATTGGTACAAGCTTGCGAAATTTTAAAGTCCCTAGAGAACTAGCATGTGGACATGTGGGTCCTTACCAATCCTTTAACTCCCTAGTGTGATTTAATATAAGAAAGCTTCAACAACTATCCTAGATTGTGGACATGTGGGCATGTATGGGCCCATTACAAAACCTTTAAACCTCCCCAGTGATTTAATCTAAGAAATTAAATTCAAAACTATCCTATCTTTGTAGCATGTGGGCATGTATGGGCCCTTACAAATTTAAGATGTGTTTGAAAAACGAAATTAAGAGGAGTCCCGAGGGCGTTGTTGTCCTCTCCTAAATATTTTGACTTTTAAGGGAGATGAAATTTTCCCTCAATCATTTTTCTGATTCTTAAGATCGCTTTATGGCGCGAGAGAAGAGCATACTCAAATATTGATGTTAAATTTCTGGTCCCAATGCAAGTGGTTATATTTGTGATATAGAATGATTCCAACTTATCTTTAATTAAAGCAAGCCATCCATGTGGGAAAATGAAAGAAAAAAGAGGATAAATATGGATTTTAACCTCCCTAAGTGCCTATGTTTTGACTAACCCTTCATGTGGAGAGGGAATCTAAGTGTGGTGCATATTACAATTTGCATAGAATCAAACTCAAGAAGGCTATGGGCCTTCAACAGATCACAAAAACCCTTACAATGTATGATTTTATGGACAGATGCAAGGGTCACAAAGTAGACAGAGGCGCATTGGGCACCAATGCACAAATCAAAAATGATTTTTTGACGCAGGTGCACGAAATGTGTTGAGAAATATAGTGAGTTTGGTGCACGTGCTCGAAAGACGCGCCTGTGGGTTAAAAAACCTGCGCACTTTCTGTTACACGGCCGAGAAGAAAATTTTGGATGAAATTATCTTAGCTCAGCTTCGAATTTGGATTTTTGCAGGCAGGCATGGGTCGATTCTGGTTCCTACAAGTCAAATAAGAAAAAAGGAAGTGCTCAATCAACCCAAATAGGTAGGAAATTGATACCTATCCCTAGTGGAGTCGCCAATCTATTGTGTCCCTTTCGTCAACTAAATAAGAAAAATGAGGACACTTACAAGTCCAGTTGGGTTAGTTAGACAAGACAACAGTGAATGCAAGAGTTAGAAACATCAAGCATAAGAAATAAACAAAGAACTAAACTAATAACAATAAAAGAAACTAAACTAGAGTGCATAAGGGAAATAGAACAAAAACTAAACAACATGCATGCCACCAATGGATAAGTTGTATTAGTGGGAAAACACTAAAGAGTAAGGGAGACTTATGGGTCCCCTCTTCCTCCAGGGGAGGGCTCTTGAACCCCCAATGATTGAGCTCTTCTTACAAGTAGAAAACTAGAAGGAAATGGTGAAGAAATCCAAAGCTCAGTCACTCAAGAGGTGATGTGAATGGCCAAATGAAATTGTGCTTGTATGCTCTTGATGAGGAAAGAGGATCCTCCAAGAGAATATAGGCAGCATAACAATAAAAATGAATTCCTTGAAAATATAGTGCACCCATGGCCTCTTTTTATAGCAAAGATTTGAGGCATTATTCAACCAGTCTTTAGTGTGAACAAGGGGCTCTTTAGGGCACCCTTAGGTCTTTGACCAGCAGCCCACTTGGATTCAGCTTGGATTTGGGTGTCAAATCAAGTTGGGAGATGAACCAGAAGTGGATGGAAGGCCGACCAAAATCATAAATGCATCATTCTGAGGTGTGCGCGGCTTTTTGCGTCCACATTCCCGCATCAGATGCATGTGCGCTTTTCCATAGTTTTTTTACTGTCGCACGTGCACACGATTCCTTTGTATCCTTAGCGCATGCTGATTTTATAACCAGTTGTATAGTTTTGTGCCCTTTGGAAATGCATTTTTTGGGCCATGGATGAACCAATGGGTGTTTGCGGATGATGGATTCCTGTAACCATTTGCGGATGAAATTTCAGTGATAACAATCCTTAATCGTACTTACTTGTCCTAAGGGTTATGCTTCACTAGTGTGATCTAGCGATGGAGGCATCTAGTACGTTGGTACTTTTTGAGTATGTTGCACAGTTGATGTCGATGCAATGTTTGGATTCAAGAATTCTTGTCTGGCCTACTTGAATCTCTCATTTTTTGTTCTACGCATCAAACTGCTTCTACGGTTCGACATTCTTCTTCACCCATTGGTGTTGTGTTGGATCTTGTCTTACTGCGTCGTTTCCTGTCTTAATTATTCCATGCATAACTATGTTGATATATCTTTCGTAATCTCTTGCTTCCACCAAAATCCATTGAACATTATGATTGTTCTGATTTCTCTTTTCTTGGATCTTCCCCAATAGTGTGGGACAATCTTCTGTGTCATTCTCTGATGTGAAAAAATACATACATATCGTAGGTGGAAGTGGACACTCTCTTGCATAGTGTTTTGGTTGTTGACAGTTGCGGCATACCACTGGTCCTCTGCCTCTTCCAAAGCCTCCTCCTCCTCTTCCTCTACCTCTATAGCTAGATCAATCTCATCATGGTGCGTTGTACTAGGGTGCTTAGTTATACTCCGTGGGATTATAGAGTGGTTGTCCGGTATTGTACTGCAGCTACGCAATGTTATATTGTTGTTCCAAAGTGTTATATTGTTGTTGCACAGTGTTATATGAGGATGGTACTTGGTTAAACTATGGTGCAGCTTGCTCGGTCATCATTTTTCCTGCACCCTGTAAGCATCTGATGTTCTTTCCTTCATCGGGTCCATGGTCCTGCAATCTTTTTCATCGTGGCCTACTGACTTGCAAAAATTTCAATATGAAATATTAGGTACTGTCTGGTATTTCTGCATCATTGGACAGTAATATGGATCATGTCCTTGTTTCTTATAGAACTCACACCATAGTCCCCCTGTTGGCAAAGGGTTTGGTATTCTTGTTTCCATGTATTGTGCGACTATTGGGAATTCATTCTTATGGTGTCCTTATGTCCTACATGTGGTACACCAAATGGATTCTCATTTGTCCTTACCCATGTTCTAGTTTAGCTAAAGTTTTAGGTTCTTCAGATCCTCCTTTAGATCCTCCTTCAGCTCCTCTATGGTTGGATTTGTCTTCTGATATTGGTTCTCTTCTAATTGTAGGGCTTCCTACAAAGCCTCTGCCTGGGTTTGAAAATTCTATTGTCGCAAGGGGTATTTCAAGTGTGGGAGCAGTGAATTGACAAACAAATGCCTATGTTTCATATCTTTCATGACATACTTTAGATTTCCCTTCAATCGTTTGAATCTCTGGCCAATCTCCCACACAGATTCTCATGGTTTCTGTTTAATCTCTATCATCTCATTCATGTATTGATCCTTTGAGCTAGGCTTCTAGAATTCATTTATCAATAGCTTTTTTATATATCCAATCGTTCTGGTTGTCCCTGGTGGACTGTTTGTAGCTAAGCTCATGTACCAATCCAGTGTGTAATATCTTAGCATGATGGTTAACTACACAAGTTTAGTTTCCTCATCTGTGATTTGTTTTTCTTCCCAAATATTTTCACAAATGAACAAGTTCTTATCAGGGCCCTCCAACGCCTCTCCTTTGAATTATGGTAAACTGATGGTGGGATCATCTCCTGCCATCTTGAATGTTGAAATACTACCTCCATGCGGTGTAGATACTTGAGTAATGCTTCCTGAACTAGCTCCCCCAGTTGTTGTTCCTTGTGTAGATGTACCTCCTACTATCTTCCTTCTCCCAAAATTTGGTTGTCTAAATTATGGTGTTCTTATTGGTGTATTAGTCGCCCATGGTTTTATGGGTTCCACAGTGACATTGATATGGATAGGAGTGTTGCATTTTGTTCCTGCTCTTGGACCTCTCGTAGTCCTTTCATATGTCACGCGTATGATTTCCTCAATTTGATCCATAGCCCGGAGATCCTCTACCTCTTATTCATCACTAGCCAAGCCCTCCCTCGCGGTTATGGCTCTCTTCTTTGTGTTCATCTTATATTGGTAGGGTACTCCATTGCGCATTCTTCTAGTTGTTTCCATGATCTGCTTGATCTGGTCTTCCTCCATCATGATTGGGTCCAAGGCCTCCCCCTTCTTTCCTTTATCCATTTCTCCCTCCATTTCTCCTTCTCCTGTCAGTGCTTCCCCCCTTCCCCTGTGCATGCAGAGAAGTTTAGTTTTCTGAGGCCATTGTCATTACACCTTTGTTATATAATAATATCTTAATGGAAGTATATAGTGATATGATATACCTACCTCGAGTTCCATTCAATAACTCTTGCTCTGTTGCGATGTAAGACTTCGTCGTATCTACTGCAAATTCTGTGATAAACTCTACAACAATGTTGTCTAACCAGAAATATACTACACACGTAAATTTATTGTCAACTTGTTGTAACTGTGTGATCTCTACAGGATTCCACTCTAGTTGTCTAATCTGATTTGTAGGATGGTTTTATTTCAACCTTAATATCCACTCTTGCAACACATGCGGGAAATCATAGAAAAATACTTCATGCAAGTCATTGAATACGTACTTGTCCATATATTTGCGCGGTGTTAACATCATGTTTCTATTATCTTTCTGCGCAAACTCCATCTCTTTTTTTTTCAATGATCTCTCTATCTCTACCTTTTTTGGATTCCATGGTCACAACATCCCCTTTTAGATTCTCATTCTCTTAACGTTTGGTCGTTAGATCTGGCATTCTTTTTACGCTTCTTCAGCAGATCTCGTTCACTCAGTCCCATCTTGCTCCAACCGGCAACAAAACCATTTGTTGGATATCTATTCTACTTTATTAGTTATCTACTTTGATCTTACCTTACCATCATAAGTGACCCGGGTTCATATTTAACAAGCTTCCAACAAAATCCCTCTAAAACTAACGCCCCCCTTGGTAAACTAGAAGGCAACGCAGCACACAGGGTGCACTGCATAGTATCACCCAAGAAAACTCTATGGGTGGCTACAATACTCAAATTTTTGCAGCCTAGAAATGAGTGGAGATGTGTGGTTGTATCTTGTGATCTTTATTTATTTAGTCTGACCTTTTGATTAAAATATTCATTCTTATTCATGCATGTAGAGTATCATATCTAACTAGTTTCTTCATTCATTCATCTAACATTTAATTCTTAACAACAATAGGGATGCATACATTCAATCACATAACACAAGATTTATCATGGTTCACCCCTTCCTGGGCTACGTCCACAAAAATTCAACTCTCAATCTCCTTATTATGTCTTAGCAATATGTCGTGCCGTGTGCATTTACAGTCTTGGATCTTACAATATTAATACACTTCATGATCCATGTGAGGCTGACTAGATCGCACCAAGCTCCTCATCCTATGATCTAACCCTTAAGATCGAGTTTCTCCAATATTCAATAGCTCACCATATTAAGAAATGTTGCAGTTCTTACAAGCCTTACAACTTCCAGACTCTCTCTACCTCCTAGGTACTATTGATCTCTTTAAGTATCTATCCAACTCAGGTACCCCCTCAGGTCCTCTCTCATCCCCTTTCTAGACCTCCTAAGTACTACCTATATCCCCCCTCTTGGCTCATAATCCATTACAATATATTGCAAAAAACCTAACCCTGATGTAGTTAGGTCTCCCTTACATGCCCACCTCACATGCTTCCCTCGCACGTGCTACTTTTCCTTCCAGCTGTCCTTTCTTCCCTTCGTGTTTCTCTTCCCAAAAATAGCCTTTTCCCCAAAATGGGCCTGTGTCTAACATGCCTACTTTGATACCTTCAAAGTGTCTCTAAATCTTCTAGTAGGTGAGGAAATCAAATCTACCTATTTAACAACTAAATTTTCATGTCTTTTTTCTAAACAATGTTTGGATCCCTCGGCCCCAAGATTCTTGTTGGTTTGGTGTTTTATCTAGTTGGGTTGATTGCATCCTATTGTTATATGTTGATATAAATTACATAATGTACACCTAAAAGGTACCCTTTCATAGTCAATTAATTGTTCAACTTCCAAATTACCCTTTCTCAAAGAGATCCTTTCCGTCAAACCCATTCTCATATCCACGCCAACCAACATTCTAGCCAATTTTAAGAATCCCAAAGTTCAAAAAGAGCAATCAACTTCATAATAAAATTCCAATGTATTACCAATGGCATTAAACACCTATTCTAACTAGAAAATTATTGGTATAGTAGGAAAATAAACACATATCGGGACACAATCCATCCTTTCTAACTTCGCATCGAACTCTGGAGACCACCATTTCAGGAATATAGGATCCACTCCCCACTTCTTATTAATGATTAATATCCTGTCTACATCATATGGTGTGCACATTATAATTTCCAACCAACCTTGTGCACATTATAATTGCTAACCAACCTCAAGCCAGGATAAAACATTTTGGCAAATAACGAAAGTAAGGCTCCAAATTCCCAGTCGACCACTCCTTGAAGCTTCTCTCACTCATTCTCCTCCCATTGATTCTACCTACAATTTCCAATCCCACCATGTCCAAGACCTCATGCATCGTCACTTTGTCCCATAGTACCACATTTACAGGCTCATTTCAGTTCTTAACACACTTCCAGCGCTTGTAGGGACCAACCCTTTCAGATTTTGTTATAGATGATACATTTAGACTATTCCTTTCCAGATGATTATAAGGATCCACGCCCATGGGATTCTGAGAATCTAACTGCAAACCCTAGGGATAACCACACATTAAATCTTGAATTAAGCATGCACCAATGAAACCGGTGATAGAATCCATATCCTCCTAAAAAACAAGTTCTCTACCAGGAAAGTCACACATAGCTTCATCTATACCTCGAGGTCCTCCTTATATTGAAGGAAGAGTTATATTTTTGCCTCCATAACCTTGCAACTAAACTTCAGAATGAACTCCTTTATGGTAAATAGAATTTGTTACATTCACATCATTCAGGGAAAATCCTCCTACCTATGAGCCATCTCAATATTTTTCATACGAGAGATCTATGGTGGTGCCCAAGACCTCCATTGTACCCCTTTGTACCAAAGCCAATAACCTCCTTTTTTTCTTTTCTCTGACTGGAATTGAAGATTCAAGTTAGTCTTGTCCCAACCATTCTCTTAAAAAAATTTAGCCATTATGCCTAGAATCTCTATTTTTTTAGACCCTAATGGCATGTCTCCCAAATGCAAGGGTTTGGAACCACTAGATTCCACATCCTTAGGAAGACCTAGAACCCTAGGGAAAGACCAAATCATAAKCCMTTCATAASGGTCATTTAAAAAATTTACTTTCTCCTCCTCCATATGTYGAGTCCTCTTTGCATCACCTTGTAACCMYACCTATTRCATTTTAGATCACTCATGCTAATMTTTCTCTGAACACTATAATTACATTTTAGCTTTAGTATAATGCTTATTTCTCATGTCTATTTTCATAAAATATCCATGATTATATCCAAACAAATTAATTAACAAAATAAAAACAATATTATTATAATAATTATTTGACCTTTTTATCAATCACTTTTTTATAGAAACAAGAAATAAGAAGTTACATTTTCATACCTAGAAAAATGGTAAATAACACGTGGGAACTTTGGCATTGAAACATATTGATATGTCTAAATCATTTGTATGCATCTATGCATGTTCAATATATAAGCACCAATATGCATGAGATTATATCACAGACCAATGCTCCTTACATGTATGCATGCATCGATGCTATTTGTATGTATTACAACATAAATGCTATTTATAAAATAAAAGCATCAATATTGTGAACATGTATCAATGTGCTTTTAATTAGTGAAGAAATCGTACTCATAACTATACAAAGTTCATTGATGTTCCTTATTACAACATCAACACTCTTTTCTTCAATGATATTGTTCCCATTATTGTTATTGTTTCCATTATTGTCATTAGTATTTTGTGGTTCCCATGGAGATATATCGCATTAACGCTTAACAATACACAATGCATTGATGCTCTATAGTTTACAATACACATTGATGTGTCACGAATAGTGGTGCACCAATGTGTCATACTATAAGACTCGTATCATTGAAAAAATCTCCACTAAAACCTTCTCCATCCATAATTTTTTAGTTATAATAAACCTTCATTAAAACCTATGAAAAAACCTTTAGTTTCATTAGTGGATGTTTTTGTAGATGTTTTTTAATAATTTTTTCCAACCCTGTTGTTATCACTGAAATTTCGTCCACAACATTGTGTGCAAATGGTTACAGAAATATAGCACTGCAAAACACCTATTAGTTCACCTGCAACAACAAAAATACATTTCCAATAGACAAAAATATTACAACTGGCCAAAAATTGACATGCATTGAATCACTAAAGGAAGTGCGCGCATAGTGCGCGGGCCAAAGAATCCCTTAGAGCGCACAATGTGCCACATGTGTGACTGTGTACAATAAAATCCATAGAATCCTATGAACGGTGCATATATGGTTCCTGTCGGCCCCTCAACCACTTATGGACCAGCTCCCAACTTGATTTGACCCTCAGATATGAGCTGAATCCGAATGGGGGCTTGGTCAAGGACCAAAGAGTGCCCTAAAGGGCCCCTTATTCACACCAAGAACCAGTTGAATAATGCCTTGAAAGAATGCTATAAATGGAGGTCATGGGTGCACTAAGAATTCAGAAATTTCATAGTATTGTTATGCTACCTCAATCCTCCCTCAAGAATCCTCTTTTCTTCTTGGAGCATTCTAGAAACATTCCAATAAGCTATTCCACTCACCTCTTGAGGGAATAGCTTGGATTTCTTCACCATTTTCTTTCTTGTTTATCATTGTAAGAATAGTTATTCAATAGGGAACTCAAGAGCCCTCCCAAGGAGGAAGAGAGGATCCATAAGTCCTCCTTTCTCTACGATGTTTTTTCCAACTAATATAGTTATCCATTGGTGGCATAATCTTGGTCATTTGGTTGTTTGATTTTGGTTCAAATTTTCTTATGCATTGCAGTTTTATTTCATTAGTTGTTTTTAGTTTATTTTCTTGTTTATTTCATGTGCTTGGATTATCTAACTCATGCACTAACCTTTGTCTTGTCTAGCAAGCCCAACTAGACTTGTAAATGCCCTTGTTTTTCTCACCCAAGTGAAGAAACGGACACAACATATTGGTGACCATACTAGAGAATAAGGTATCAATTTCCTCCCTATTTGGGATTTTAGAGCACTTCTTTTTTACCCATTTGCCTTGCAGGAACCACAACCGGCCCATCCTTACCTGTCAAGAGCTAAGTTTGGAGCTAGAGCTTAAAAATCAAAGTAACAAGCCCATACATGCCCACGTGCTTACAATCTAGGATAGTTTTTTTCAAGCTTTCTTAGTATAAGCCACATTAGGGAGTTTAAAGGATTGGTAAATATGTACACATGCTAGTTATTTAGGGATTTTAAAATTCCGCAAGGTTGTACCAATGACATCTAGTAATATAGGTAACCAATATTTGTAAGGACCACAGGAAGTCCACATGTTTCAAATTTACACCTAACTTATTAAAATTTGGCACATTTTATCACTTTCTCACACACAAAGTCACTCCTCACTCACATAATTTCATCTTGAATTGTGGAGGTTGAAGTAGGTTTTCTCCAAAGGAATTCTGAAACGTCCCACTATTTCTTGAAGAAATTATCCACACCCACTTAATTCAAACGAGATTGGTTCACACCCCCAATCTCTCAACCCTCCACGTATAAAAAAATTCTAAAAAACTCACTAAGTTTTCCTCCACAGGAGGTGCCAAAACAATTTTTTTAATCTAGGTAGGATCTCAGGGGTAGGCATCCAAATAACCCCTCATTATCTAGTTCTCACATTTTCAAACATTAGAAGTTGAAAAATAGGGAACTTTAAAATCCTCCAAGTCAAGTGCTCCTAACACCATAAGGAAGGGAGATACCCATGAAGGGTCAAAGGCTGAGGTCCGATTGTTTTCTGCATCCCCCCTTGAGTCACCCAACTCTTGGAAGGGATCCAGCCCGTGACCCATTTCTAAGGCTGAAAATCTAAATGTCTCACTTTGACCGAGATACCTAGTGGCCAAATTTAGGACATCTACCCAGGTGGAAATTGTGGGTTGCAATTGCACCTTGATCAGATTTTGTGTGGCTATTGGGAAATATCACCAGCTCTTTAAGGATATGCACCCTCTACCCCTCATTATAACTGATTGTTTCATCCTTCACTAGTTCCTCTTCCAGAGGCTTTAGACCCCACTGTTGAGCGCTCTTGGAAGGTCCAGTGTTATTTTGAGGGGAAGGACAATACGTATTTTTAGGACATGAGCATTTGTTTTCTTTGTTCTCCCACATGGAAAAAATCCACCTACCCACATGTATGCTTATTTACAGTTGATTTATGTATGATGCTCATTTTATTACATGCGATTGTGAGATATATTGTGAAGTTCCAAATTATACAAGTCTCTTGTTCATTTATTGCTCTCATCACCATTTGCATACATTCACTTTGCTAGTTAGACATCATAGGGGACCCACAGAATCCTCATTGTTCCAGACACTTGCAAAATCTCCCTCCTATCCTAGGAGGAGTTCCTAGTCTTGCCAACTCACCGGCTCAACCATCTCACACCCCTGTGAGTGCCACTATTTTGGGATCATCTTTGCTTGGTTCCACCTTACTTGGGTCCAATTCCCAAGACCATCCATCCACTAGCTCTCCTGCACAAGGAGGCAGGGGGAAAATTCCTCTCAAGGGAGAAGTACATCCCCATCAAATCCCCCTCAAGGGTTAAGTCCACTACCTGCTCACACCATGGTTGGAACTAATCCTCCACTGCCACCCCCCATGCCATATTTGGCATCCCTCAACATTTCTGATTTGAGTAAACTCACCAATGACCCTGTATTGCATGACCCCACATGGACCAATATGCCTACCAAACTACCTTCAGACATTCCAAAATTTGAAGGAAAATCAGAGGAATATCTCACCAACCATGTTATGACCTTCCACTTATGGTGCTCTTCAAACAACATCATGGACAAATCCGTCCACTTAAGGTTATTTCAACGCACACTCACTGGTCCATCAGCCAAATGCTATGTGGACGAAAAATCAGGGTCCCATGTGACTTTTGAATACTTGGCCAAAGAATTTTTGGCCTTCTTTCAACTACCAATTTGTCATGACACTGGTTTAGAACTGCTCTCTAAGTGAAAACAAACCTCAACTACACATATTGTTGACCACATTCATGAATGGTGTCGGCGACGTAGTTTATGTAAAGCAGAAACCACTAAAGAACAATGTCTTGATTGGTTTCTCAAATCACTCATCTTTATACTTGCCAAAGATGTGGCATCCACCTTCCCCCAAACCAAAGAAGAATCCATCAGCAAGGCTCAACAGTACGACCTCATTTATGCTTAGTCAGGTTACTTATACATAGTAATACCTTATGCATCGAGACCCGTACCATTCAACAAGGATAAACCTGGGATGTCTCATGCAGTGGGTAGATTTATTGGTAGCACAACACACCACAATCTATACATCCAACCAACACCTATGTACAGTACACCCCAATATTCATTGTATTATGGAGGGTCATCTTGTTACCCTCTTCCCCTTCACCAACAGCCATATCCTGTTGCTCTCCCTCCACCCATGAGTGGACCCTTGTCAACAGCCATCATGCACCCGACTTCTCAACCAAGTTTAGGTGCCCCTTCTACCTTAGCTTATGACCTGGGCACTAGTGAAAGTACTACGCCTTCCTATGCACCTATAGATCGTTGCCACAAAACAATATGTATTTTCTATTTCCTAGTCCCCCACAACAGGTTTCTCCTCCACAAGGACAACCACACATCATTGTTAACTTTGTTCATCCCTCTCCCATTCATAAAGTTCATACTTTTGAATAATTGAATACAGAAAATCTGACCCATCATCCAAATAATTCCAAAAAGTAAGGAAAAAAATGAAACAATAATAACCCAGGACTAGGGGGAAATATCCCCCAACAAAACCAACCTGTTGGGGGAAACCAAAATCAGGGTAACCAAAACACCCAAGGGGACAATAACAACAAATGAAAAGGAAGGAACAACAATAAAAACCTTCAGACAAACTTCCCTTGCGCTCTTTGCAGTGAACATGGTCATTATACTCACCATTGCCCCCAAATTATCGACTTCAAATGGATGAAAGATTCCATGAACACGCCACATCCTCCAGCGTCGCCTTCCCCTCAGGAGGCCCGATAACAATATTTGCAACAACCAACCCTGGCTGTGTTGCAAAACCCTATTCCACACTAGGGTGTGATGAATACCCAATAGGAGATACATCATGCCCCACCACAAATGGGACAGTATCAAAACGCTGGAAATCTGGCAGATCACAATATCCTCCTCAGTAGCGAAGAAGAAATTCTTCTGAAAACACGCAGCCATCAATATAGCGCGCCCCCTGAATCTACTCCCACCACTTCAGAAGAAGTTACAGCTATAGCTGGACAACCCTTGATGATTCCATGCCCTAACATTGAACCTGTCATTTGTATCCTTCGCATCCCGTTATGACGGAATGTCAACAACCCTCAAGCTAGGGTGGCACATAATTACAGTCTGGTCGATGACTTGGTACAGTCCCCTGCAGCTATGTCGGTATTGGAGGTCCTACAAACCCATCCAACCCAATAGAAATCCTTGATTTCCTCCTTGCGGTTAATCAACCTAGTTGATACTAGACTCATAACATTTGATCTAGATTGTGGGCAACCTCATCTCCCCGCTTTGGTAGCTTTCCAGATACCAGTCAAGATTCATAACATCATGGTTCATCGATGTATCATTGATGAAGGTGCATCCACATGCATAATGTCCAAAATTGTATGGAAAAAACTTGACTCCCCTAAGCTAGTACCATCCGCCATCACTTTGAGAGCTTATGATGGTCAACCATCCTCCCCTAAAGGTCTCTTTCAAAATGTTCCCGTTGAACTCGAGGGAAAAACCATCCTTATCGACATTGAGGTTATCGATGCCCTTCTTGATTACAACATTTTTTTTGGACGTAGCTACATGTACGCTATGAAGGCAATGGCCTCTTCTGTGTTTCGAACGATGATGTTACCCCACAACGGGAAAATCATCACCATTGACCAAGTTTCACATTAAGAGCCTAACCACTCCTCCAACATCGATAACATCTTACCTCTTGTCTACACTAGTTCTAAGGCATATCCACTAATGGATATGGGCCCCGAAATTTTCAAAGACCCATCCTTGTTGGGGGCATACCATTGATCACCACCTCTCATACACCCCTCAGCACAAGTGTGTGTCATATCTTTCGATGGAACTGAAACTGGAGATACCATTCCTCCCACCAAGGCTTCTCCACCCTCAACGTCCCACCAGTTGAAGAAATTCTACCTCAAAAATTACCTGAGAACCCTACGACACCACTTATCCCCAATTTCACCCTTCCCTGGGGAAAAATCCCGGTTTGAGAGACAATTCCCCAAGCCATCACTCAAATTCGCTTCTTCTACCCCCCACCAAGAGTACAATATTTTCAGGTAGCCACAGCACTTACCCTTCCCAACAAGGTTCTCTCCATTCCATTATGGTATCTACACCCACCCGCGATGGTTCCTCAGACATCCCTCACCCCCAATCACCAACACAATCGCTATGGTTGGTGGCAGATGGAAGAAGAAATAGCCCACCGCTCCACTTCCTCACTGAGTTCAACCTCCTTATGCACTCTATGAGTGAGAGGGACACCCCACTAATAGATTTCCTTCTCTCCCTGAGTTACGCAATCTGATCCAACTCCCTCGAGAAACCACATCGCTCGTCACTCCACCAAGCACATCTAGTACTACCACAGCATCTCCCATGACAGGTCGTAAAGGGTTGCAGACCAAATTCATGTGTACCATATGTTCAAAGTACGGGAACTACACTCATCATTTCCCGGTGCTACCTCAGTTTCGGTAGACGTTGACAGCAGTACGCCAAACCTTTCAACAAGAGCCCTCTCCACCACCACTTTCAGGTACCCATGTCACTGACCTCCATTATGTGTCGACCTCAGTCCTTGAATGGATGAGATGCCCTTTCTCTCTTTGTGACTCACTTTCTCATTTCACCTACCAGTGCCCTTTGATCATTGAATACAGGCATCGTTAGATAACCCTTATTCAATCTCCTTTGAACACCTCACCTCCTGTGATGCAAGTGATTCCCCCTATCCCTTCTCTAGATATTGTTCACATCACCTCCCCTAAACCTGAGTCACTTCCCCCCCCTTCCATGGTTCATGAATAGACTATCTAAGGAGGTTCCCCAAAATCCTCCCAATTCCCTAGTTCATTTCCCCCAGGAAATCTTACCCCCTACCACAGTTTACAACCCATAGTGTCTGGACATTTGGTTTATGTCAAGTGAGCCATCGCACCATAGTTGTGATACCCCCTAACGTCTTCACCACTTGAAGACAATCACACAATGAAAATCACCCATGTTACCTCCCCAGATCCCCTATATTCTCGCATTTACCACTGTGACGAAGATATCCTGGAGGAACTCACTACTCTCGATTGTCTATGGAATGTTCTCCATCACAGAGCGCTCTTTCTCTGACAGAAAGCTTTTGACCCTCCTAGCCAAGCCTCCATATGTATAATAAAAAAAAAGGATTTTATTTTTTCAAGGCATATAGACTGGTTCAATAACCCTATCCCTTCCCTCGATGATTTTGAAGAAGGTAACATGGCCAACATCTCCCACACTGTCAAAATCGACATTTCCATTAAACCGAGAATCATAGAAGAAATCACCATTGGCGCCGCATGCTCTCTGAGGAACTCACATCTTACAAAGCTCTCTTTCAAGAATACCGAGATATTTTTGCCTGGTCTTATATAGATATGCCCAGCCTCAATCCTTTGATCATCGAACATCACATCCACACATGTCCAGGTGTCGCCCTAGTACGTCAATAGCAATGCCCACTTCACCCATCCAAAGCCACGACTTTCAAAACTGAAATTGAAAATTTATGTGTTGTCGGGTTCATATACCCCATCGCGTATACCTCATGGGTATCCAACACCATCTCCGTTAACAAAAAATAGGGCACTATTCGCATCTATACTGACTTTCGCGATCTCAACCATGCTTGTCCCAAGGAAAACTTCCCAACCCCTTTCATCGACCAAATTATCGATGACTGTGCCGGCCACGAGGCCTTGTCCTTCATGGATGGGTTCTTCAGCTACAATCAAATCCAAACCCATCCAACAAATCAGTATAAAATCGCATTTACCACCCCATGCGGTACTTTTTCTTATCGTGTCATGCCTTTTGGACTCAAAAACGCAGGTGCTATGCTCAATGGGCCATGACTTATGTTTTCCATGATATTTCTCACATCATTCTCGCTTACTTGAACAACCTCACTACTCGATCCAATAAATGAACTCAACATCTAGACAACTTACGAGTCGTCTTTCAACGATGTCACCATACAATATCCGCTTGAACCCCCTCAAGTGTGTATTTTGCGTCACCGTCGGACACCTCCTCCCAATAGGACATCATAGTGGAACCCCTAAAGGTCCAAGCTATCACAGAAATTCCACCACCTAGGAATTTTCACCAACTACAAAGCCTAGAAGGAAAAGCCAACTTTTTACGACACTTTGTCCCATATTATGCCACCCGCATGCACGATTTCCTTCTCTTACTATGTCATGATATCCCATTTCGATGGGATGAATATACCCAACCCGCTTTTGATGATCCAAAAGTGGCGTTATCCAATGCCCCTTTGATTAGTCCTCTTGACTATGATCGTGATTACATACTCTACTTGTCGGCCTCAGTCGTTTCAGTAGCAGGAGTTCTCGTCCAACTAGGGGATGCTGGCCACGAGCATGTTATTTACTACATCAATAAAAATCTTTGAGGACCACCACTGAAATACAATCATGAGGAGAAACTAGCCCTCACAGTTGTCCTCATAGTCCAGAAACTGCGCCATTATATCCTGCTTCACACTACCAAAGTCATGGAAGATTCCAACCCCATGCAGTACTTGCTAAGTCAATGACAGATTAATGGCAAATTTTCTCAATGGATCGTCATCCTTCAGGAATACGACCTAGAGTTTTCAAGTCCCCAAAAGCAAGAAAGAACTCATTCTCGCTGAAATCATCATGGTGTTTCCATCAGACGCTAAAGGTTCACTCGTCAATATGTACTTTCCTGATGAAGACCTCTTCTACATCCCCTCAGATGACCCCTGGTATGGCGACCTTCTCATATACCTTTGGACACAAAATTTTGGGTCTCATCTCTCTCAGGACGATTAGCAGTGCATTCGCCATCAGTCTCCTCGATACCTCCTCATCGGTGATGTTTTGTATCGATGTGGGGTCGACACCATACTTCATCAATGTTTGACCATCGACAAAGTAGACAGAGTCTTGAACAATTTCCATAGCAGTTCTTGCGGTGGCCACCTCTCAGGCATGTCCACCGCCCAAAAAATAATTCGAGCAAGATACTTCTGGCCCACACTGTTTCATGACTGCATCCACGCTATCAAGCGATGCGACAAATGCTAGCTTTATGCAAACAAAGCATGAGCACCACTCGCTTTTCTACATCCAGTCATCACCATCAACCCCTTCTGCAAATGGGGCATATACTTTATTACTTGCAACCCTCCATCTAGTAATGGAAACAAGTGCATCGTCATGGAAGTAGATTACTTTACCAAATAGGTCGAAGCCATGCCTACCTTCAACAACATCACTGACACAACAACACATTTTTTCTTCAACCACGTCATTACCTGTTTCGAAGTTCCACTACAGTGTGGAAGAGTGTACATACTTCTGGGGTGTAAATACTTCATGGGGTATAAACACGGCTGAATAAAAGACCTCTAAATCCTGAAGATAATCAGGCTCCTCAACCAACAATCTCCCACTTGGAGACTGATCTCAACAACTCCATCGCTGTTGTATATGTTGGACTCTGAACCTTCTTGGACCTGGAAAATTTCTCATCTTCATCTTCATTCTTGAAGACCAACTGAAACTGAGCAAGAACTCAGTTTCTCCCTGGTTACTCCCTTTGTTAACATCTCTGCAGGATTATGGCTAGTGTGTATCTTTTCCAGCTTCAATTGACCATCTTCCAAGGCGGATCGTATGAAGTGGTACCTCAACTGTATATGCTTAGTCTTCGAATGGAAGGTTGAGTTCTTTGCAAGGTGAATGGCACTCTAACTGTCACAGTACAACC
>JZKD02S1673231.1:737120-770004 GCA_000966675.3 Picea glauca
CATCAAAATCTATACCTTTCTTTTGTGCAAACCCCTTTACAACAAGTCTAGCCTTGTACCTCTTTTCTCCTCCATCTTCTTCCTTCAACTTGTAAACCCATTTATTCTACAATGCCATTTTACCTGTAGGCAAGTGAACCAAGTCCCAAGTCTGGTTATTTTCCAAGGAATCCATTTCCTCTTTCATACCTTGCTCCCACTTATTTTTGGTGTGTACCTGCATTGCCTCTTCATAACATTCTGGTTCACCAGAATCAGTCAACAATAAATAATATAATGAAGGGGAGTATCGTTCAGGGGGTATAATTAACCCGATAGATCTTCTAACAACACTTGCAGGTGTTTGAGGTACCTGCTGCTCCTGCTGTCGTACATTTTGATTTTTAGGTTCCTTTGGAATTTCTTTTTCAGTGATCTCATCAAGCACTGTGTATTCTTGTTTTTTTGTTTCATGTTTCTTTCCCTACAACTAATCTTTGTACATGACCTTTTCATTGAATATGACATCTCTACTCCTAATGATTTTGTCAGTTTCGATCTGCGCATAGGTGCTCAGTGCGCCTCTGTCTACTCTGAGACCCGCGCACCTGTGCAGAAAAATACACATTGTAAGATTTTTTGTGATTTGGGGAAGGCCCCTAGCCTTCTTAAAAGTGATTCCATGCATATTTTAATCTACAACACACTTAGTTCCCTCTTCATATAAAGGGATTAGTCAAAACACATAGGCACTTAGGGGGTTTAAAATCATTATTTCCTCTTTTGCTTTCATTTTTCCAGATGGATGGCTTGTTTTGACTAAAAGTATAAGTTGGAATCATTTGTAATCACATAAAACTTGCATTGGGACCAGAAGTTGGATAACAATCATTTAGTATTCTCTTCTCTCCCGCTTCAAAGCGACCTTGAGAATCAGAAAGAGGATTGTAGGAAAATTTCATCTCCCTTAAAAAGACTAAAACCTTTAGGAGAGGACAACAACCCCCTCGGGAGTCCTCTTAGTTTATTTTTCAAACAGATCTCAAGATTGTAATGGGCCCATACATGCCCACATGCTACAAAGATAGGATAGTGTTGAAATTTGATTTCTTAGATTAAATCACTAGGTAAGTTTAAAGGTTTTGTAACGGGCCCATACATGCCCACATGATCATAATCTAGGATAGTTTCAAAGATTTCTTAGATTAAATCACAATAGGGAGTTAAAAAAACATAGTAAAGGACCCACATGTCCACATGCTATCTTCCTAGGGACTTTTGAATTATGCAAGGTTGTACCAAAGGCATTTAGTTAATTAGGTAATCAACACTTGTAAGGACCAAGCGAAGTCCACATGCAGCAAGGTGACACCTAATTCATTAAAACATTGGCACACTTTCACTCATTCACACACAAAAGTCACTTATCACTCACATAGTTTTCATCTCGAAATGTGGAGGTTAAAGTAAGTTTCCTCCAAAGGGATTCCGAAACACCCCACCCTTTTCTTGACGAAACTGTCCACTCCCATTTAATTTCAACGAGATTGGCTCACACCCCCAATCTCTCAAACAAACTACATCTAAAATTTTTCTAAAAACTCACTAAGTTTTCCTCCACAAGAGGTGCCAAAAGAAATTTTTTATTCTAGGTAGGATTTCGGGGATAGGCATCCAAATAACTCCTCGTTATCCGATTCTCACATTTGTCAAAACAATAGAAGTTGTCAAATAGGGAACTGTAAATCCTCCAAGTCAAGTGTTCCTAACACCATAAGGCAGGGAGATACCCGTGAAAGGTTGAAGGCCGAGGTCAGGTTGTTCTATGCATCCCCCCTTGAGGCACCCACCTCTTGGAGGGGATCCAACCCGTGACCCATTTCTTAGGTCAAAAATCTAAATGTCGCACTTTGACTGAGGTACCTAGTGACCAAAATTTAGGACATATTCCCAGGTGGCAATTGTGGGCTGCAATTGCACCTTGATCATATTTTGTGTGGCTATTGGGAAATATTGCTAGCTCTTTCGGGATATGCCCCCTTTACCCCTCATTATAACTGATTACTTCATCCTTCACTAGTTTCTCTTCTGGTGACTTCAGACCCCACTATTGAGTACTATTGGAAGGTCTAGTGCTATTTGAGAGAAAGGACGTTACATCTTTTAGGACATGAGCATTTGTTTTCTTTGATTCCCCATGCGGACAAAACCCACTTATCCACATATACGCTTCTTTTTCAAAATACTTTATGTATGATGCACTTCTGATTACATTTTGATTTAGATATATATCATGTAAACTTCAAAAATTGCAACAAAGGATCTTGTTTATTTTTTACTCTCACCACAATTTACACATCCACTCAACTAGTCAGACATCATAGGGGACCCACAGAACCCCCATCATTCCAGACGTTTGTTAAACCTCCCTCCTATTATAGGGGGAGTTACTAGTCTTTCCAACTCATCGTCACCACCTTCACACACTCCAGTGAGTGCCACTATCTTAGGATCAGATTTGCTTGGTTCCACCTTTCTTGGGCCTAATTCCCAAGGTCCACAGTCCACTCGCTCTCCTTTACACGGAAGCGGGGGGGCAACTTCCTCTCAAGGGGGAAGTACCAACCCACCTAGTCCCCCTCAAGGGTCAAGTTCACAGACCACTCACACCATGGCTGGAACTAATCCTCCGCCCCCACTGCAGATGCCATATTTGGCCTCTCTTAACATACCATATCTAAGAAAACTCACAAATGATCCTATATTGCATGACACCACATGGTCTGCAATGCTTACCAAACTACCTTCAGACATCCCCAAGTTTTAAGGAAAGGCAGGAGATGACCCTGCCAACCATGTCATGACTTTCCACTTATGGTGCTCTTCCAATAGCATTATGGATGATTCCATCTGACTATGATTATTTCAATGCACACTCACTGGCCCATCAGCCAAATGGTATGTAGACGAAAAATCAGGGTCCCATGCGACTTTCGAGTCCTTGGCCAAAGAATTTTTGACCTTCTTCCAATTACCAATCTGCCATGACAATGGTCTTGAACTACTCTCTAATTTTAAACAAACCTCAGCCACACATATCATTGATCACATTCATGAGTGGCGTCGACGACGTAGTTTGTGCAAAGAAGAAACCACCAAACAACAGTGTCTTGAATGGTTTCTCATATCACTTGTCTCTCTCCTCGGTAAAGATGTGGCTTCCACCTTCCCCCAATCAGAAGAAGAAGCCATCAGTAAGGCTCAATAATATGACCTCATCTATTCACAATCAGGGTACTTATATACAGTACTTCCTGACCTCCCAAAACCCATGCCATTCGGCCAAGAAAAACTCGGGATGTCTCACTTAGGAGATGGATTGATCGGTAATACCATGCACCACAGTCGACAACCCCAACAACAACTGATGTATGGCACACCTCAATATCCATCGACATATGGGTGAACCTCTTATTACCCTCCACCCCCTTATCAACAACCATACCCTGTCACTATTCCTCCACCCATCAGTGGGCCACCACCGACACCCACAATACATCCACCAGTCCAAACAAGTTATGGTACTCCTTCTACCTCAGCTTATACTCTAAGTACTATCAAAAGTGCCATTCCTTCCTATGTACCTTACGGATCACAACTCCCACAGAATCCGTACTTTCCTTTTCCTGGTCCTCCACCGCCCATGGCCCCACCACAAGGACACCCTCATGCTGGGTTGAATTTTGTTCAACCCTCTCCCATTCAGTAATATTAAAATTTCAAACAACTAAATACAACAAATCTGTCCCATTTGTCGAATAATGCCAAAAATAAAGCAAAAAACAAGAACAATAGCAACCCAGGTCAAGGAAGGAATCACCTCCAACAGAACCAACCTACTGGGGGCAACCAAACCCAAGGGAATCAGAACCCCCAGGGGGGGAATAAAAACAGTCGTCAACGGAGAAATAACAATAATATTAGAACCATCTTCCCTTGTGCCCTTTGAGTTCGATCATTATGCTCATCATTGCCCCCAAATCATTGATTTTAAACGGATGAAAGACTCAGGAAGTGTACCACATCCTCCAGCACCACCTGCCCCTCAGCAGGCCCCACTATAATACATGCAACAACCACCCCCAGCCATGCTGCAAAACCCCATTCCACACCAGGGTGTGATGAACACCCAATAGGATATACAGCCTACCCCACCATAGTTGGGACAATATATCAATCCAAACAATCCTACAGATTATACTATCCTGCTCACCAGTGAGGAAGAAATCCTTTTTCAAACACGTAGTCATCAATACCGTGCACCCACTGAATCTCCTCCCTTTCCCCCAGAAACAATCCCAGCACCAACAGGACCCCCGTTGGTGATTCCTCGCCCTAACGTAGAAACACCTCTTCACATCCCTCGCATCCCATTGCGCAAGAATGTCCACAACCCACAAGCTAGGGTGGCCCATAATTACAGTTTGGTCGATGAATTAGCACAATCCTCAGCTGCCATGTCAGTCTTAGAAGTCCTTCAAACTTTTCTCACTCAGTGGAAATCATTACTTTTCGTCTTGGGGGTAGTCGACCCCGTGAATACTCACCTCGTCACATTTGATCTTGACAGCGGAGAGCCTCGCCTCCCTTCTCTAATCGCTTTTTGAATCCCAGTAAAAATTCAAAACATTACAGTTCATCAATGCATCATCGATGAAGGTGCATCCACATGCATTATGTCCAAGTCTGTATGGAAGAAACTTGGTTCCCCCAAACTCATACCATCTGCCATTACCTTAAGAGCTTATGATGGACGACCATCTTCTCCTTAAGGGCTCTTCCAAAATGTCCCTGTAGAACTCGGGGGCAAGACCATGCTTATCGACATTGAAGTTATTGATGCCCCACTCGATTATAATATCTTGTTCGGTCATAGCTACATGTACGCTATGAAGGCAGTTTCCTCTTTCGTATTTCGAACCATGATGTTCCCCCATAATGGGAAGATCATTACCATTGACCAAGTTTCACATTATGAGCCCAACCCTTCTACCAACATCGATAACATTCTCCCTCTCATCCACACTAGTCATGAAGCATACCCACTCATCGAAATGGGTCCCGGGATTTTCAAAGACCCATCATTGTTAGGAAATTACCATGGTGCACCACCGCTCCTTCATCCTTCCAATCAAGTATGCGTCGTATCATCCAAAGGAACTGACATGGAGGATACCCTTCCTCCCAGGGAGGCTTCTATCATATCTGACGTCCCACTAGTCATAGAGCTCCTCCCTCACGAGCCTCCTACGAACTCGTCGACTCTACCAGTTCACGATTTCACCTCTCCCCAAGGCCATATCCCAGTTTGGGAGACAGTTCCCCAAGACATTACTCAAATCCCCTTCTTTTACCCTCCACCAGGCATATAAGCTTTCCAAGTAGCCTCAACACTTACTCTCCCTAATATGGTGTTGGCAATTCCAGTTTGGTATTTACATCCACCAGAGATGGTTCCTCAACCATCCCTTCCCCCCCAAACAGAAGGAATCCCAATGACAATTCCCATACTCACTCCCACCATACCCTCTACACCCCCACTAACTAACTTCCCTGCCACAGTTGGGGGCAGGTGAAAGAAGAAGGAGCCCACATCTCCACTTCCCACACGCGTCCAACCTCCTTGCGCGCTATGTGAGAAAGATGGACACCCAACCAACAAATGCCCATCTCTACCCGAGTTACGTAACCTAATTCCACTCAATCCAACACCATCATCACTCGCCACTGTAGCAAGTACTGCCACTACCTCCCCTAACTCAAGTAGCAAAGGGTTACGAACCAAATTTGCTTGTGCTATATGTTCAGAATATGGCCATTATACACACCATTTCCCAACACTACCTCATTTCCGGCAGACATTAGTCGCAGTACGCCAAAGCTTCCAGAACGAACCCAATCCAGCTACATCATCCCTACCAAACATCACTGACATCCATTATGTCACGACTTCAGTCAATGAACGTATGAGATGCCCTTGCTCTCTATGTGAATCCTTAGATCATTTTACATACCAATGTCCTATGATCATTGAATACAAGCAACGCCAATCGATCCTGATTCAAACCCATGCACCCCCTACAAAATCAATGGTTGACCTTACCTCATCACTAGAGATTCTTCATATAATTTATCCTGAACCAGAGGCACTCCCTATTCCTCCATGGTTCTTGGATGACTTATCTGAGGATTTACCCCCAAATCCCCCCAATTCTCCCATTCATTTCCCTACGTAAATTTACATCCAACTACCACTGGTACTCCTCAGTACTTTGATATTTGGTTTATGTCAAGCGAACCCTCGCAATCTCATTGCTTCGTTCTTTCTGCTTCTCCATCACCCAAGGACAACCATACGGTGACAGTCACCGATATCACTCTTTACAATCCCTTGTATTCCCACCAATTCCACTGTGACGAGGACATACTCGAAGAGTTAAACACCCTCGACTACCCATGGGATGCACATCACCACAGAGCACTCTTCTTTCCAAAGGAAGCCTCCATGCCTTCTAACCAACACCCTATATACGCAGTCGAAACCAAGGATTTTATCCCATCAGGGCATATCGATTGGTTCAACAACTCCATTCCTACCCCTGATGCTTTTGAAGAAGGCAACATTGCCAACATTTCCCCGACCATCAAAATCGATATTTCCATCAAAAATGGAGTCGTCGAGGAAATCACCATTGGCATCGCATGCACTCCTCTAGAAATCATCGCCTATCAAGCCCTCTTCCAAGAATATCAGGATATTTTCACCTGGTCATACACAAAAATGCCTGGCCTTGATCCCTCTATTGTCGAACATTGCATCGACACCTAGTCTAATATTACACCAGTTCGTCAAAAACAATGACCGCTACACCCATCCAAAGCAGCAGCTATCAAAGCCGAGATTGACAAATTATGCGTGGCTGGGTTCATCTACCCCATTGCCTATACCTCATGGGTTTCCAACCCTATACCCGTTAACAAAAAATAGGGCACCATCTGTGTCTACATGAACTTTCGCGATCTCAATCACGCATGTCCCAAAGACAACTTTCCAACGCCTTTTATCGATCAAATTATCGACGACTACGCAGGCCACGAAGATTTATTCTTCATGGATGGTTTCTCTGTCTATAATCAAATCCAAATCCACCCAGCTGATCAATACAAAACTGTATTCACCACCCCTTGGGCTACTTTTTCCTATTATGTCATGCCTTTTGGCTTAAAGAATGTTGGCGCAACTTTCCAATGGGCTATGACATACATTTTTCACAATCTAGCTCATATCATTCTAGCATACTTGGACAACCTCATAGCTTGATCCAAAAAACACACCCAACACCTTGATGATTTACGAATCATCTTCCAACAGTGTCATCAGTACAACATCTGCTTGAACCCCCTCAAGTGTGTATTCTGCATCACTATCGGGTGCCTCCTCGGATTCATCATTTCCCAAAGTGGTATTACCATGGACCCCCTCAAAGTCCAAGCCATCACAGAAATTCGACCCCCTCAAAATTTACGTCAACTCCAGAGCCTACAAGGAAAAGCTAACTTTCTATGGTGATTTGTCCCAGACTATGTCACTCAAGCACATGGTTTCCTTCGCTTACTACGCCACAACATCCCATTTCACTGGGATGAGCATGCCCAAAAAGTGTTCGATGATCTTAAAATGGTGCTCTCCAACGCCCCTTTAATTAATTCACCCAACAATAATCATGACTACATCCTCTACATATCAGCATTAGTTGTCTCAGTAGCAGTAGTTCTCGTTCAAATCGGCAATGACGATCGTGAGCATGCCATTTACTACATTAGTAAAAACCTCTCAGGGCCACCCTTGAATTACAATCACGAAGAGAAACTAGCCCTTGCAGTCATCCTCGCAGTCTAGAAACTGCGCCATTACATTCTACTTCGCACAACTAAAGTCATAGCAGACTCCAACCCTATGCAATACTTGCTCAGTCGTCGGCAAATTAATGGAAAATTTGCCCTATGGATCGTTATCCTTTAGGAGTATGATCTCAAATTTTCAACACCTAAGAGAAAGAAAGCTCTCGTCCTCGCCGAACTTGTCACGGACTTCCCCTCTAATACTACCAGTGCTCCCGTCAATACCGACTTCCCCGATGAACATCTCTTTTATATCACTTTGGATGATTCTTGGTATGGCGACCTCCTCGTCTACCTCCGAACCCAAAATTTTGGTAACCACCTCTCACGAGATGATCGTCGTCATTTTCACCACCATGCCCCCCGCTATCCCCTCATTGGGGATATCTTATATCGGTAAGGGGTTGACACCATACTTCATCGATGTTTGACTATTGATGAGGCTGATAAAGTTTTAAGCGACTGCCATAGCGGCGCATGCGGGAGCCATCTTTCGGGGATGTCCACTACTCAGAAAATCATCCGAGAAGGTTACTTTTGGCCTACATTGTTTCACAATTGCATTCATGCCATGAAATGATGCGATAAATGTTATCTTTATGCCAACAAAGCACGAGCACCACCCACTCTTCTTCACCCAGTCATTATGGCCGGCCCCTTTTGTAAATGGGGCATCGACTTCATGACTTGTAATCCCCCATCTAGCAATGGACACAAATACATTGTTGTCACAGTCGATTACTTCACAAAATGGGTTGAATCCATGCCCACATTCAACAACACCGCTGACACTGTAGCGCTTTTCTTCTTTAATCACATCATATCCTGCTTTGGAGTACCACTCCAACTAGTTTCTGATCACGGGAAACATTTCGAGAATGAGATTTTTTTCGAAGTCATTAACAAGGTCCTCAAGACCATGTTGCAGCGCATGGTTAACAAACATAAGACCAATTGGCATCATATGTTATTTTCCGCACTATGGGCTTACCGTACGGCTGTGAAAACGGCCACTGGTTTCACACCATTTCACCTAGTCCATGGGGTCGAGGCCACTCTTCCTATCGAGTGCAAAATTCCCACCTTATGCACCGCAATTGAGCTGATACCTGACATCACTCCAATGGAGCAACATTTGTTGAACTTAGAGTCCCTGGATGAAGATCGTCGATCTTCATTACAGAACAATGAGGCAACCAAAAAATGGTTAAAGGCCACCTTTGATCGCCATGTCAACCTTCGCTCATTTCACGAAGGTGACCTCATCCTTACTTACGATATCGCTCATGATACCCTCGGTCATGGAAAATTCGAGTCATTATGGCATGGCCCCTACATTAGCCAACATTGCCTCACTAAAGGCGCATACATCCTAGCTTCCCTCGAAGGCCTCTCTCTCAAAGAACCCATCAACGGGTTATACTTAAAGAAATTTTACGCCTAAGCGTAGCCATTCTATATTAGGTTATTTCTTTTATAGTGTTTTTGATCTTTTTTTCCATCCCTCACATCTAAACTATCATTTGTGTTATTGACAGATGCTTCCTCCACCGGCCTACCACATTGGTTACGCCGACGGCGCCAGCCGTTGGACACAAAATCTCGCTTCGGCAACTTGGACCCTCTATTCCTCCTCACATGAACTACTCCACTCTAGAAGCATATGTTTGGGTTCAACAACCAACAACCAAGCCGAGTACACTATCGTCATTGGCCTCCTTGCCGATGCCCGTCATCATTGTATTCGTCACCTTAGCATCTTTCTTGACTCCCAACTAGTCGTCCTCCAGCTCAACAATGTGTACCATGTCTGCAATCCTTGCCTCTTTCGCAAATACCTACAAGTTAGACTTTTATCTCGACATTTTGATTTCATTACATTTACACATATTCCAAGACAATTGAATCAAATTACAAATAACTTAGCTAACATTGTGTTAGATTGGCATATATCACATCAAGATACCTCTACACACACATAAACCATCAAGAGCCTATCACAGCATATATAGATTAGACATCATCCACACATTAAAAAACACATGTAAAACATCACAAAGACCCCAAAATGTATACTCATGTATATATATAAATTGGTCAACAGTGCCATCAAAATGTTTACATACACATAACATACATCGTATACAAAATCCGCAGGTCAGTGAAGCACCTCAGTACAAAACTGGTGCCACTACACCAAAATGGGCTCACCGGCCTATATACAAACATACATAGAGTGACACTCAAGGTGCCTCTAGAGCACCACCTCCTGCCCCACCCACTATCGGTCCCTCCGAACCTGGAGGTAACCACCCGGTCATCGCAGCACCTGCTATTTTTTATCGTCGTACCACGGTCCGCCACATCAGCGAAACTCCCACACACTGCTCCAAGATGCCCTCGTCCTGGATGCACGACCACATGCCCTCAGGCACTCGCTGTAGCACCGTCTCCAAACTGTGGCAAATATCCTCAAAATCTCCTCCGGCCTCCGTCGAAGGAACATGCGATGGCTCGGCACCAGGGTTATCAAAACGACATCTCCTCGTCGCTCTCTCATCACCAGCTGGTCTTGCCTCAATGTCCTTATGCTGACATCTCTCTCCTACCCACGACCCTCCCTGCGGCGGTCTCCCCGACTCCTGACGAGCCGACGCTCTCATCAACTCAACCTCCCGCTCACGAGGTCCCACATCTGCACATACAAACAACCAAATGATAGTATCAGCATCTATAAATAATACACATCTCATGCTATATCAAAAATCAACATATCAAAATCACAAACATACCTTGGTGATCAAACACCTCCCCTGGAGGTAAAACCATATCCGAATCACCCCAGAAGTCAACACCACAGTATGGATACTACAATATGATCTGCGGCATCTACCACCACACCTGTCTCACCTCGACCGTGAAAAAATGGCCGCCCTCACCACCACCGTGGCGAATCAAGATCATCGACCACTGCCTCAGTCATGGCTCTCGTGCACCAAGTGCGTCCAATAAAACTCTAGGGTGCAACATCGGCACCCTCTCCAAAAACCAGGCCACCAAGATGGACCCAAAGGCAAAGTCCCTTGATTCTACAGTCCGACATCTGTCTAGCTGCCCTACCATCTTGGCATGCAGAATCAAACCCCAGGCAAAATTCTCTCTAGCCAGTGCCCTCCCCATAACCCTCAACTAACTGCCACTGATCCGCTGAGTCACGAGGGACCCATATACCCTCACAAAGCATCCATCACCCTGATACTCACTATGGAGCCTGACATGTCTCCCTCGAACAATACCTCTGGCCCAAGGTAGCTAACTGCACGTCTGCAGGTAACACAGGCTCCGTCGATAGGGGAATTCCCTGAAAAGGGAGCCCAGTCATAAAATACACGTCCTCCACTGCAGTGAAGGTGAGCTGCTCTCCCCGCACCATAAAATAGTGCAGGTCCGGACTCCACATCTAGATAAAAAACTGCAGAAGATACTCCTGAGCCCGTATCAACTGGCACTCAAAGAACTTCAGTAGCCCACAGGCTGTCAAAGTGGCATGCACCCCCGGCTCCTCAATAGCCATGGCATCCCTCACCTGTGACCAATCCCGCTCTTGCCAATGGACCCGCATCATGCAAATGATTTCCTGCAACCACATAATACAATCCAAGATCAGCCATCTTGACCATAAAAACACATTAAAATTTCCAAAAAAGATAAGTTTTGCACCCATCAACCTTGACCCCAAGGCGCGGCTCTTTCACCCACAGGCACGCACATATGCGTGCCTGTTCACCCCACAAGCGCACACACATGCGCGCTTGTTCACTTCACAGGCACACATGAGTGCATGCTTGTCCACCATACAGGGGCACCTCCATGTGCCCCTATCATGAACACAGTCACGCATCATAGCGCGCCTGTCCACTACACAGTCGCGCACCCATGCGCAACTATGTAGCAAATAGGTGCACATACCATGCGCACCTTTTTCCCCCCTATAGGTGCACCAATGCATGGATATCCTGACAACAGGCGCGCACCCGTGCGTGCATATTTCCGGGTCACCCGTGCACTAGGGGACCACACCCATAAAAACCCTTGTACGGCCCTCTATACAGGCCTTGCCCACAAATTGAAAACCTACTTCTATGCAGGACGATAAGACTACTAACCTGAAGCTCGCTGGTCCTGAATCAGCTGCCTCGTTCTCCCGAAATCTCCAAATCTCCTCTGAATACCTCTTGTCCAGTCACTCTGACAGCAAGTATAAATGAGGTGGCAATGTGGGCCCTACAGCTATATATAGGCCTTTCCGCCAAACTTCCAAACACCATTTTGGGAGCTCCGGGTGTCCGTTTTTCGATCCGTCTTCAGCCATGGGATCAGCATCCCGTCATCTACATCAAGGCAGTCCCTGGGCCATTTTTTATCTGTAGCCCCGAGGGCACCATTTTTTCATACCCCGTCCAGGTACGCATGCTCATGTTCAAAATTATCAAATAAATGCTTGTATGATTCTCTTCAGATATTGTTCACGTCGGGTATTTTGTTTTTCACGTGTGCAGGTACTTGGTCATCATACATCAGCGCCACCCCTTCAGGTATATAATCAACACTAGCATGTAATCATTCCCTCTAAATCTCAATTGCAACTCCAGTCACACCCTCTGACATTTGCCTTTAGGATCCCCATCTTTGGCTCTACAGTACTGACACCTCCATTGCATTTTAGGTACTGTCACCCAGTAGCACTCTCACCCACATGAGTTTTCCTATTCATAGCACCCTTTGGCACTTTGACACTCATGCTTTTTTTCAACCCTTTAGGAATGGGAGTCCTGATAGTCTTACATCATGTCATGAATCAGCCACATACTCCTCCTCAGTTTGCTAGATTTCCCAATGGACTCCCAGATTATCTCTTCAAGGTTCTATTTTGACTGCACCTCCGCAGTATCATTAACCCTCCATTTCATCCACAATCAGTTTTCCCATCCACAAAATTCCCTCCATTTCATCTACCTCATACAGAAACCCACCCATGGGGCCCCCAATCTCCACCAGTTCTCCAAGCAAATTACGCCCTAACCGGCCCAACCATATTACATCGGGGCACCCGTTTCTATATTTGTACACTCATCCCAAGTTATTCTTTATTCATTTGGTAAATTGTAAAAATCCTTTGTTTCCTGCATTTACATATCTTTTTGTCATCAGCTTTGGCGACCTTCTTCCCTTTTTGGCAAATGCAACCCATGTCGCCCTTGGTTGGGGAACTCCTTATCATCTATCCATGTTGACATCGTCCATATACTCTGAGTATCCCACAGACCACTTATCTCTACTCTCTGAGTTTGTCCACTTTGTCCCGCCTCTGGCACAACTTATCCCATGTCTTGTTGTCCCCCTTACACTCGACCTAGTTGAACTGTTGCAACCACTTATACTTTGCATATACCCCTAACCAAAGACAGTCTTGAGTCTTCATACATCTTGACTTCGTCCATGTACCTCCTCCACTCCTCACCTCACCTAGTAGATTTCACGAAGCCCTTCACTTCTTGGAGTCACGTCTCCCTTTTGTCGACATCAGCATAGTTTCCAGAAGGGCGACAGTATCTTGACTCTCATTACTTTTCCAATGAGAGGTCTCGGATGGCACAAGGAGAACCACAATTTCTCCCTCCTGCCATTGACCCCCATAACATTCGACTTCAACACTTTCTCATGTTCTGGTGGGTCTTACTTTGCGACTATTCCAGTTGTTTCTTATATTCGCTAAAGGCCTCTGAACTTGGCTGGGCTATCAATGCCCACAGCATCTGTGATACTTCTTATAGGTATCCGTGCCTACTTTTCAGAGTATGTTCCTCATCTGACTTTTCCTTTGCCTTTATCAAAACCGCCCCTGAGGGCATTGCAGCAATCTACATCAACACATAGTTTCAGTTACTGTACAACGCCATTCTTTTTTGAGTTACATGACATGATCATGAGGCATGCCCGCCTCGTTTGTACACAATTTATTTTTACACACCTTATGGAAGGTTGGGTCCTACAGGTCCCCTTCTCCCTCCAACGAGTAACTCTTGACACTCTCATTATTGCTCTCTCTTACAATGTCACTCTCAGTAGAAGAAACATTGATGAATTTCAGCTATATGTATGCTTCTAACCTCATCCATCAGGGGGCATCTGTTATCACTGAAATTTCATCCTCAAATGGTTACAGGAATCCAGCATCGTCAAACAGTTATGAGGTCACCCATGGACCAAAATTACCATAAAAGCATTTCCAAAAGGTCCAAAACTATACAACCAGTGATAAAATTAAGGTGCGCTATGACTACACAGGGCGCGTGTGCACATGTGCGATTCAGAACTGCAGGAAAAACGCACATGCATACGATGCGCAACTGTGGTTGCTAAAAGCCGTGCAAATCTAAGAATAGCGCATTTATGAGATTGGTCGGCCACCCACCCACTTCGGTTCAGCTTCCAAGTTTATTTGACACCCAAATCTTAGTTGGATTAGACTGGATGGCTGGTCAAAGACCTAAAAATGTCCTAAATAGCCTCTTTTCACACTATAAGCTAGTTGCACAATACCTCAAAGTGGTGCTATAAAACAAAGCCATGGGTGCACTTCATTTTCAAGGAATTCATTTGCAAGGCTATGTTGTTGCTATTCTCTTGGGGAATCCTCTATTCTCATCAAGAGCATACTAGCATCATTACATTGGGTAATCCATCTCACCTCTTGAGTGGATTAGCTTGGGATTCTTTCACCATTTCATTCAAAGTTGTAAGAAGAGCTTAGTTGTGGGGGTTCAAGAGCCCTCCCTTGGAGGAAGAAGGGACCCATAGTCCTCTTTCTTCTTGGTGTTTTCTTTCACTAATATAATCCTTGCCATTGGTGACATGAGTCTTATTGGTTTTTTGTTCTTATGACCTTATGCTCAATAGTTTATTTGTTCTTTTATTTCTTAGTTTAATTCCTAGTTTGTTCTTTTATATTTCTTTCTCTAACCCTTTCCTTTATAGATGTCTTGCTTAGCTAACCCAACTAAGCTTGTAAGCACCTCTGTTTTTCTCATTTAGGTGACAAAAGAGGCACAACAAAAACTACCACTGGTTTTATACCATTTCATCTCATCCATGGGATTGAAGCCACCCTCCCCATTGAGTGTGAAAGTCCCACATTGTGCACTGTCATTGAGCTATTACCTGACACTGCTCTAATGGAGCAGCGCTTGTTGAACTTAGAGTCACTGGATGAAGATCGTATGTCTTCCTTATAGAACAACGAGTCAGCTAAAAATCGGTCCAAGGCCACCTTTGACCACCATGTCAACCTTCGCTCATTCAACAAAGGAGATCTCGTCCTAGCCTACGATATCGCTCACGATACTCTCGGCCATGGGAAAATCGAGCCATTATGGCATGTACCCTACATTGTCCAACATTGCCTCACTAAAGTCACATATATTATGGTCTCTCCAGAAGGCTATCCTCTCAAAGAACCCGTCAACAGGTTGTACTTAAAGAAGTTTTACACCTAAGCGTAGTCATTCTACACTAGGATTTTTCTTCATACGTATTTGTAGAGTTTTTAGTCTTCTTTTTTCGCCTCCACTCCTCATGTCTGATATACCATCCGTGTTATTGACAGATACATCCTCCATTAGCCTACCACATCGTTTATGTTGATGAAGATAGTCGCTAAACACAAAATCTCACTTCGGCCGCTTGGGCCCTCTATACCCCCTCACATGAACTACTCCACTCCAGTAGCATATGTTTGGGCTCAGCAACCAACAACCAAGAAGAATACACCGTTCTTATTTGTCTCCTCACCAAGGCCAGTCACCACCACATTTGTCACCTTAGCGTCTTATTAGATTCCCAGCTTGTTGTCCTACAACTCAACAATGTATATCGTGTCCGCGATCCTTGCCTCTTTCACAAATACCTGCAAGTTAGACTATTATATCGAAACTTTGATTCAATTACATTTACACATATTCCACAACAATTTAATCAAATAGCAGATAAGATCGCTAACCTAGTATTAGATTGACATTTGTCACATCACGACATCATCACATATACATAAATCATCAAACATTGGTCACAACATATAGATTAGACATCATAAAAACATCACAAAATATTTACACATGTAAACATCACGTAGATCCAAAATATATATATATATATATATATATATATCGGTCAAAGTGTCATAAATGTTTACAAAATAGTACAATACATACATCGCCCATAGGCTAGTGAGCTCCCTCACCCCTATAGGTACAAAATGGGTACCCCCTACCCTATACAAAAATGGGTGTCAAACTACCCTATACAAAATGGGCTCACAAACCTATATAAAAACAAAAATACATAATCGGCACTCACAGTGCCCCCAGAGCTCCCCCACCAGGTTCTCTTTCAGCAGGAGGTGCCCCACCAGCTAGGGGTCCTCTAGGTCCAAGGGGAAGTTTCCCATTCATCGCTACCCCCGCTACAACTGCTCTGTGGATCAGGGTCTGCCACTCTGCAGGGCCACTCACACACTGCTCCAGGACTCTCTCGTCCTGAATGTGGGACCACATGCCCTCCAGCACACCCTACAACACCACCTCCAACTGACATTAGAGATCATCTATCCCTTCGTTGGTGTCTACCTATGGAGCACGCGATGGTCTCGCACCTGAATCATCAAACCGATGTCTCTAATCAACCCTTGCATTATCTATTGGACTCGCACTAGCCTCATCCCTCCGACGTTGCTCTCCCACCCGTGGCTCTGCCCACGGTGGTTTCAGTAGCCCCTGGTGCGTCATCTCACCGACCATCTCCATCTCTCGGCCTCGCGGCCCCACATCTGCAAACACACAAACAAAAATATTGTCGGCATCCATATACATATAAACATATGCTACGCTATCAAAATCACAAAACATAAATGCACAAACATACCTCTCTGGTCCCAAACCTCTCCAGAAAGCAACACCATGTTTGGGTCGTGCTGGAAATCCATCCCAGCATATGGGAATCGCAGTATAATATGTGGCATGTGGCGCCACACATGTGCCAATGCGGTTGTAAAATAGTGGCCACCCTCTCCCCCTCCGTGTTGTACCAAAAGCTGAGCCCACCGCAACATGGGAACCCTCTCCAAGAACCATGCCACCAAGATAGATCCAAGAGAAAACTCACCAGATTTGGTGGTCTGACACCGGTGCATCTTCCCTATCATCTTGGCATCTAGCATCAAGCTCCGGGAGAAAAAATTCCCCATCCAGGACACTCTACATAATCCTCAGCTGACCACCACTAATCCACTGAGTAGCTAAGGATCCATACATCCTCACAATCATAGTCGCAATGCACTGATGTAAGAGCGCATCCATCACCTCAATGCGTACAGTCGAAGCTGGCATCAGGTTCGACCCTGTACAATAATCCCATGCCAAGTCTATCAAATGCACATCCCCTGGCAACTAGGGGGTCAGCAGGTAGGGCCATTCCCCAAAAGGGGAGCCCCGTCAAAAAATACACATCCTCAACAACTGAGAACGTCAGTTGTTGCCCCCTCACAATGAAGCACTGCAGATCAGTGTTCCACATCGATATCAGATATTGCAGCAGGTACTCCTACGACCGTATCAATGGGCAGTCGAAGAACTTGATCATCTGACAGGCTATCAAGAGTCTCTGAACACCAGACTCCTCTCTCATCACCTCTCGGAGGCACTCCCATTCTCACTCCCTCTAGTGGATTGGCATGATACACTGATCACCTGCATTCACACAAAAACCCTTGGTTAGCAATCATCATTTATCAAAAATATTCAAAAAATCCAAGTTTTCAAAAACCCCTTAGCTTCGCCTCAAGTGCACGGTTGTCACCCCCATAGGTGCACACATATGCGCGCTTGTTCTTCGCACAGTAATGCATCAATGTGCAGTTGTAGGAGAAACAGATGTCCATCAATGAGCAGTTGTCACACCCACAGGTGCGCACTCATGGGCACATGTTCTCTACACAGTTGCGCACTGATACGCAATTGTCGGAGGAACAATTGTGCACAGTGCGCAGCTATAATTCCAGTAGACGCGCATCACATGCGCAATTGTTTTTCCCACCCACGTTCCCCCATGCGCGGTTCTATTCGGCCAAAAGTGCTTCTAAGCCACCGAAAACCTTAGCTTTCGACAGCTTAAACGTGAAATTCAAGGCTATTTTAGCCACCAAAATCACACGAGCTTGGAAATAGTCAGCACATCCTTTCACGCACCTGAACCATCGGGTTTGAGGTGTTATGATTGCATTAGCCGCCGAAATACAATAGGAGAGGTCGATCATGATCGGGTAAGAGGTGATTTAGTGTTTAATGAGTTTTATTTGATATATCTAATCCCAAACCCTCTAAACCCTACACCTGTCCTATTTTTAGCATCTGATCTCAGCATGATATCTTATCATTTAAAATTCAGTTCCATGAAATCACGTGGCCTGTTGTACTTCATACCCCTTGACCCTTACCAATTATAATCTTGTCAAATCCTAAAATGCCTCTTGTATCCCTGAAAATCAGGACTCTATTTAAATACATTCCCTATCATTTTGCCTCTGGCATAGATGAGCCATAACCCCCTAATTTTGCGATGTGTGGTCTCCTTCCAAGCTTGAATTTCCAATTGTAGGTGTACAGGAGCATTTCAGCAAATGAAGAGAGGAGGACCAGCTTTGAGGAAGGAGCTTGATGATATTTGCTACCTGTAATCACACCCAGAGGTGTGTCATCTTTTCAAGGACAAAGGCTGCTATAGATTTTGTGAGAAACTACAGGGATCACATAAGCAAGTATCAGAAGCCTTTGCTCTCACATTTGATGGCAGAAAGGCATTCATTGGCAAAGATGAGTTCCTGGTGGATGAAACTCTCATAGCAGAGGTGACAGAGCTGCCAAGGACTAGAGAAAACTGGTTCAAGACCATTGTTACAAAGGAGGTTGAATTTAGGTCTTATTTGGAACCAGAGCACAAGTGTTTGATATGGAAGAAAGACATTTCTATGTATTTTCTAGAGGAGAAATGGTAGCACCTGTTGAAGTCAATTCTTATTTACATAACCTGTGAGGGTAGATATAATAAGGTAATGATTTATCACTTCAAATTGATGAATCACTTTACTGGTAGGAGCCCCTTGAACCTGCCTTATTACCTCCACAGAAGCTTGACTAAGATGGCTCATCAGGTCAAGGATAAGCAAGGCAAGGTTGTAGGCAGATTATCACATCATGGTTTGATTAAGCTTTTGATTTGTGAGCTATTATAGAGAAGGAACAAGGATTGGGGCCAATTCTTGTTTTGGAATGAGCTTCAGACTGATTTACAACCAGAGGATAAAAAAAGATCTTCTTCAAAGAAGTCCTCTACTCCCAGGAATGGGAAAAGGAAGAGGAGAACTATCTCTCCAGTGCATCTGAGTAAGATACTCCATCTTCCGAGCCTAAGGAAGAAAAGAAGAAGCTGGATTTTAATGAAGACACAGAGCAGGATGCACCAAAGAAGACAAACTTTCTAAATTTGCCATATTTAGATTCAGATGAAAAACCAGAAAAAGAAGAAGTCCATGTTGATGAAAATGTAGAATTTTCCATGGAAACAACACTAGAAACTAAGATGTTCATAAGTCTTGAAAAAGGTGAAACATCTAGCAACAAAAAGAAGCACAACAAATCAAGGAAGATTAAGAAACTTAAAGAGAAAATAGCACAACAGGAAGTGCTAGAGAGAGTGATAAAGGCCAAATACGAGACTCTATCAAAGAATTTCACAGAAACTAGTGCAGCCTTGGAAAGATTGGCACTTCAAAGTGTAAAGGAAAAGAAGAAGAAGAAGAAGATCATAAAGGACAATCATAAGTTGTAGAGATTAGCTAAGCATTTGAAGAAAAAGGTCAGATTATTGAGGTTGCAAGCCATGCCTTCAAGACCTCAGCCTCAGGCACCTGTTGATCTTGAAACCCTAGAAAATGCAGCCATCCATTTGAATTATCCATAGGTAGCCAACAATTCTACATCCATCCCAGAACCTACTCAAGATGCAGAGGCTTCAGAAGATCAGCCCTGAAGTGTTTTAAAGCTAAGACAAAAGGTATTTTGCAATTTTGTTAATTTTCACTAAGACAGGACTTTCGGTGGCTTAGGCGAACATTTCAACTGTTCATTAGCCACTGAAAGCGGAGCTTTCGGTGGCTAAAAGGCTCGGATTTTGCCTCTCTTAGCCACCGAAAGAACAGACAGGGCAGAGAGGCATTGTTTTTGCACAGATCCAAGTTTTTCTTATTCAAATGTCTCAAGGACAGTTCCAAATGATAGATAATAATTAAATTCATCATTATCAAGGCTCTATTTTGATTTTGGAGGTGCCTAGCAAGGTAGAAAGGTTGAATTGGTTACCTATTTTTTGGGCCAAAAACTGTCTTTTTGCCAAAAGTGGCAATTTTGACTTATCCCATATCTTTTGAAAATCCATCAGCCTTGGAAGGCTTACTACACCTTTCAAATATTTTTAAGGAAATGAAGACCACTTGAGATAAGGAGTTGACCTATTTTATAGGATCCTTTCCTATTCTCTTGTATCAGTTTTTTACTTTCTATTTCAAGTAAATGTGATCCAGTATTCTAGGATATGGATATCTGACTCCACAAACTTTTGATGAACCAAGGGTTCAAGTCTAGATAGATATACCTTGATGCTATTTTACTAGACTTTCAGATATATAATACAAATCACAGTTTTCTTTCATTATTGATGTCGGATTGCCATTGCCTTTCTCTTTTTGTACTTTGATTCAAGTTTGTTTTAACTGCTAAATGATTGTTATCTCATTTTTTCAGTTCATAAGCTTGATTTAATAGTAATCTACACTATATTATTTGACCCATCACATGTGTGTATCTGGTTAATAAGCATAGTCTTCTTCGCCCACAGTTAAGTTATCTATATGATCATTAATTCTTGAAAGCATTGTCTCAATTGATCATATACCCTTGACTGTCTTGATACCAATCCAGTAGGTCAATTATCCCATTTGATCCACATATAAACACAAAAATAATTACACTTTAAGTTACTAGGCTTCTTCAAGATAAACCTGAGAAGGACTCTTGGAGAGATAACAAATTGGTGCAGTTGTCGGGGAGAGGAGATTGAAGCTCAGCTTTCTTGGGAGACGACACAAAGTTGATCCTTGATGATAGACAAGGATTAGACATTACATTGGTTGTAATTATCTATCTAGCGACTCCAAAAGTTCATCTTGGCTCCAAAGAGAATCAGTACCAGGGCGAATCCACAAGAATCACCTGTCACACCAGTACCCAATCCAGAACTAATTCTGAGAAGAGGAAGATCATTTCAAGGTCAAACTTCAAAATCAGGTACTAAAAGTAATCCTCTTTATCATTCTAAGAAATCACTAGTAGAAAACACTGAATCTTCTTCCTCTAAGATTGTTAGTGAAATATCAACTGTAACAACTGCAGAAGAATCAATTGTTTCTTATCAAGAGGAAAAAGTCATTGTAGAAGAAGTGATAGGCTCAAATTTGGTTGAAGAATCATTTAAGACCTTAGAAAGAAATAACAGCTCCTCATCTCTTGATTTCTTTCACTCACAGCAGGAAGAAGACCATATAAATATTCACACTAGCCTTCTTGCTGTAGAACACATTCTTCAAGAACTGTCTGCTAAAGGTGAAGAAAACTTGGTTGAACAACTTGCAAATTTCTATATAGCCTCATATCAAAATTCTTTCCCATCAAAAAGTTCCCCCCCCCTTTTAAATTAAATCCCCTCGGTGTTGAAGAATCTGATAAAAGTCTATCACCTCTCTCACCAATAGTCATTATGGCTGCACTTGCTCAATTGACCAAAATGCAATGAATTCTAGCTGCTAGATATGCACCTCTTGTTTTACAAAATCCACCTGCATCCATGCCTACTGGTGATTACCAAAAGTATATACCAAAATTCATAGGAGAGGGAGATGTAACTGCAGAGGAACATATAGAAGCCTTCTATAGCTATGCTAAGAACTTAAACATAGAAGATTTTGATGTCTGGACCAAAGTCTTTGTCCAGAGCTTGGATGGTCATGATAGGAAGTGGTTCAAGGAACTTCTTGTTGGTTGTATAGCTAGAATAGAAGAGTTGGATGATATCTTTTTAAAACACTAGGGATATAGGAGAGACTTCTTGTACTATATCACAGAGTTTGGAAACCTTAAGAAAGAAAATGGTGAATCTTTATCTGAGTTCACCAAGAGATTCAACAGAATGTATAGTAAAATAACTGTAGAAATCAAACCTACAGAGACTTATGCCCAAATCACTTATTCCAACTCATTTGACTCTGAATTATGTTTGCTACTAAGAGAGAGAAGGTCTTCTACACTTTCCTTGATGCAAGATGTTGAGTCAAATATCTTAGCTACTCATAAGTTAAAGGGAAATGTTGATAGAAAAAGGCAGAAGGAAGAAGCCTCTTCCTCATCAATTCCAAATCCCAAGATAGACAAATTGGCTAAGATGCTAGAGTCATTAACCTCAGAAATGTCCAAGCTAAAGATTGAAAATAAGCATCCTGCCAAGGGAAAAGGCTCCTATGATTACCCTTATAGAAATCCAAATCAGAATCCTAATACTTTCAGGAGGAATAACCAACAAACACAGATCTTGAGAAGAGAGAGAAATCCCATGGAAGATCAGAAGGTAAGAGCCCCACTCCAAAATATTGTGATGGATGAAGATGAAGATGATTTTCAAGAAGAAGAAGAAGATAATATTCACCGCATTGGAGACGATGCAGGGAAATCTTATCTAACACAGCATGATTATGAAGAGGCATTAATGAATGAACAGATAAATGAAAATTATGTTGATAATGGTCTTTTTAAAATTGATGATAAGAACAAATACAATTTAAGATCTAAGTCCAATGCTACCAAACAGAGTGCACCATCTCCTCCCAAGAAAATTGTTGCCCCTTCCAAGCAACAAACTCAAAAAGATCAAATCCCTAATGACCAACAGACTACTTTGAATGCCCCTTCAAATGAGGATATACATGTTCCTCCCAAGAAGATTGATTCCCCTGCCAAGCAATAAACTCAAAAATACTAGATCCCTAATAACCAGCAGATTTCTTTGAAAGCCCCTTCAAATGAGGTAAAACTTTCTGACAAAACCTCTTATTCTTTCAATTTTGAAGTTGAAATACAGAAAATCAAAATCCTCGTCCCTTTGGTTGAGTTAATTAAGAATGAATCATTTAAGAAAGATATCCTCAAATCTCTTGATCCCAAATCCATATCTCCCTCTGTTGATATTCTTAATATATATGATGACAAGCCCACCATTGTGTTGGGTCAAATGATAGAGGATAGAGATGAAAGTTGTCCACCTTTTTATATCTCTCTGAGCATTCATGAAAAAAAATTGCATAACTTCCTGCTAGACTTTGGAGCCTCTCACAATCTAATGCCAAAGGCAGTTATGGATGATCTTGGATTAGAAGTTACTAAAACTTACCATGATCTTTTCTCATTTGACTCTAGAAAAGTTAAATGTCTCGGGTTGATCAAAGATTTGGCAGTAAATTTAACTTAGGCATCTATGAAAACTATGGTCATGGATGTAGTTGTAGCAGATATTCCACCCAAATTTGGATGTTTGTTATCAAGATCATGGATGAAGAGGTTAGGAGGAACTCTTCAAATGGACCTTTCATACGCTACTATCCCTGTTTTTGGAGGAGTAAACAAGAGACTATACAGAGAGTCACAACTTTCCTACATTATTAGTGATGAACAAAATCCAGCCAGCCATCTTATTTACTCAGTTGACACAGGTATGGGATCTTGCATATTATAGTCTGATGATTCACTAGCAAATTAAATGTTGCTTAAACAACCTAGTGTTCAGCCCACAGAGGTAGGAGAAGATGATCTTTGGAGTGTGTTCTTTGATGGGGCATGTACTAAACAGACTGCTGGAGTAGGGGTTGTATTGATTTCACCATCTAAAGAAACTACACATTTGTCATTCAAGCTTGATTTCTAAGTCACAAATAATATTGCAGAATACGAGGCTTTGCTCTTAGGTTTGAATGTCGCAAAATAAATGAAGATTAAGAGGCTGCAAGTATATGGAGATGTTGATTTAATCATTCAACCAGTAAATAAGTCTTTCCAAGCCAAGCATGTGAGGTTGAAAGCTTACAGAGATGAGTTTCTCAATTTGATTGTTGCATTCACTGAATTCAAGATCTCATATATTCCTAGGGCCATGAATCAGTTAGTTGATTCATTGGTTGTTTCAGCTAGTACTTTCATACCTCCTTTTCCCCTAAAGTTGAATTATGAAATTCAAGTAAAGTATAGGCCTTCTTTACCTGATAATGTTAAATTCTGGAAAGTATTTGAATATGATGCAAAGATAAGCAGATTTTTAGGACTGATAGAGGAGTTTTCATATTTACAGATTGATCAGGAAAATGAGCATGATGAATAGACTCAAAAGCCTAAATTCAGAAATAAAATTGGATCCCATGAAATTGTGCAGCTCTCTACCAACCATATCCCCAAAGGTTTGGTTCCTTTAGAGAGACTTTTTTATCATAATGATGTTTCCATCAAACTAGAAAAGAAGGAGGAAGATTCTGATGTGTTTCAATTTAATGTAGCAAATGAAGAAAACCCCAAGTATGTTAATCTAGTTTCTCATTTGACTGGTAAACAGAAATCTAAATATGGTGAGTTGTTAAAGGAAATTTATGATATATTTGCATGGCAGTATAGTGACCTAAAGACATACAATACAGAGATTATACAACATAAAATTCCTTTGAACAAAGACACTAAACCTTTCAGACATAAACTCAGATCATTCAGTCCAATGTTGTTGCCTATCATGGAGAAGGAAATCAAAAAAATGTTGGATGCCAATATCATCATCCCTCATAGATATTCTGAATGGATTGCCAACCTTGTTCCTGTTAGAAAGAAAAATGGTGAAATTAGACTCTGTGTAGACTTCAGGAATTTAAATAAATGCTCTAGAAAAGATAACTACCCATTGTCTAAGATGGAACATATTCTGCAAAAAGTTTCAGGAGCTAGTGTCATGTCATTTATTGATGGCTTCTCATGGTACAATCAAATTGTAGTCCATCCAGATGATAGAGAAAAAACAGCCTTCACCACACCATGGGGTACATTCATGTACGAAAAAAATGCCATTTGGATTGATGAATGCGGGAGCCACATTTCAGAGGGCAATGGACATTGCATTTGTGGGGGAAAAAGACAGATTTGTTTTGATTTACCTTGATGATATCACAGTTTTTTCATACAGCCATGAAGATCACTTGCAGCATCTAAGAAAGACATTGTTGAAATGTAGAAGTATGGCATTTCTTTAAATCCCAAGAAGTCTCATTTTGCACTCAAAGAAGGTAAGTTGCTTGGGCATATTGTGTCTACAGATGGAGTGAAGATCGATCCAGCAAGAGTAGAGGCAATTTAGAAATTGTCTCTCCCAAGATCCAAGAAAGATATCCAATCTTTCCTTGGAACCATAAATTTGGAGATTTATCGCAAATTTTGCAGAGCTTACTAAATATATCACATGCATGTTGAGAAAGGATTCTGAAGTAAAGTGGACAGAGGAAGCTAGACTTTCTTTTCAATCTATCAAAAAAAATATTATGACAGCCCCTGTCTTAATTAGCCCAAACTTTGATAAATATTTTTATATTTTCTCATTTGCTTCTAATGATACAATTGCAGTAGTGTTGTTATAGAAGAATGAATATGGGCATGATCAGCCAGTAGCATTTTACAGCAAAGTTTTGAGAGACGCTGAAATCAAATATGACCCAATTGAAAAGCAGGCCTATGCACTAATCAAATCACTTAAATCTTTCAGGATCTATATACTACAGGCCAAGGTAATAGCATATGTTCCTTCTAGTTCTGTAAAATATGTCCTGGTTCAGCCTAACATTGATGGGAAGAGAAGTGAGTGGATTGCGAAAATGATTGAATTTGATATTGAGATTAAACCAGTCAAACTTGTCAGAGGCCAAGGGCTTTCCAAACTTCTTGCAAAGGAAAATTGTAAAATGTTAGGGATAAATTTTGTTGGGTTAAATGCAGAAAGCATGCAGCCTTAGATTTCAGAAGAGAAACTCACTTATGATTTGTAGGTATCTTCTCACTTGGCTGATTGTGAATGGTACAGTCACATAACATATTTTTTGCAGAATCTTGTAGCTCCTCCAGACATGAGAAAAACACAGGTGAGAGCTTTAAAACTTAAGGCCATTAAATTTTTCATTAATGACAAAATTTTATTTTGGAAAGATCCCTCGGGTGTACTTTTGAGATGCATCAACAAAGAAGAATCAGTCCAGACTATGATAGAATTTCATAGCAATGAGTGGGGTGGACACCATTATTAGAAAACCACTGCTCACAAAATTTTGAGAGCTGGGTATTATTGGCCTTGTTTGTTTTTTGATGTATGTGCTTATGTCAAGGCATGTGATAGGTGTCAAAGGTTTGCAGGTAAGAAACAATTGAAATATCTTCCCCTTAAACCTGTTGTGGTCACATGCCCTTTCCAACAATGGGATTTGGATTTCATAGGGGGAATTCATCCACCTTCCAAAAGTCAACAAAGATGGATTCTAGTTGCCACTGACTACTTCACCAAGTGGATTGAAGTTATTTCTACCAAGAATGCCAATCACACTATAATCATAAATTTCCTATATGATCACATATTTTCTAGGTTTGACTACCCAAAAAGATTAGTCACAAACAATGTTGTTGCATTCAATGATAAAGATTTGGTGAAGTTATGTGAAGACATGGGGATTCAGTTAGTGCATTCTACATCTTACTGTCCACAAGTCAATGGCCTTGTTGAGTCATCAAATAAAAGTCTAGTAAGAATTATTAAAAAGTTGCTTGAGAAGAATACAAGGGGCTAGGATTCAAAATTGAAATTTGCTTTGTGGGCTGACAGAGTGACCCATAACAAATCAATCGAAAAATCTCCTTTCAAACTGGTATATGGCACTGAGGCTATTTTTCCCATTCAACTTGCATTACCAGTAGCCAAATTTCTTCAAGAGGTAGATTATGAGCCTAATGATCTTACCAGAAGGATTCTTCATTTAGTGGAGTTGCAGCAAGTCAGAGAACAACTGTTGGAAAAAACAGAATTGCATCAAAGAAGGATGAAAGAGACTTTTGACAATAACGTGAAGACAAACATCTTCAAAACAGGGGACCTGGTTCTAAAGTGGGATGCAGCAAGACAAGAGAAAGGTAAACATGGAAAATTTGATGCATTGTGGACAGGTACATTCATTATTGCACAGGTACAGAAAAACAACACTTTTGTTCTCCAGAATATGGAAGGTGAATAAGTCACAGGTGGCCCATTCAATGGGTGTTTTCTCAAACTTTATTTCTCATGAGGATTTCTCAAGACTTACTCTATTATAAATATTTATTTTCAAGTTTTTCATTTTCAGTTTGTGTGTCAAAATAACTCCATGCCCAACGGAATACTGAGTCAAGTCAGTTTTGAGTCTTAGGTGATAGGAAGGCTACTAAGTCAATAAAGGTTCTTGAAACCTCACAGGGAGGCTTTCATCCCCAAAAGGAGCCATATGTTATCTCCTCAAATAACACAGTCAAATTTGTTTATTTAGGTGATAGGAAGTCATTGAAAAATACATTTCTAAATTTGACGGGCGAAAATGACCGTCCGTCAACTGGGAGAGTGGAACCGGTCTGGGGTTGTCTAATAACCCAAGCTATTTGGGATGAACCACCGTGACGGGTTTAGCAGATCCGTTAGCCGATCTAAGGTCCTAAGAAAAAAAGAAAAACTACTCTAAACTAACTAATCTAACTAAAACTAATTATTAAAATAAACTTATAAACTAACCTAACTTAAAAGAAATAAAACAAACTAATAAACTAATCTAACTATTCTATATATATACAATCTACTATCTAATACTATACTAACTCTAAAAAAAAATTCAAATATCTAACTACTAACTGAAATAAATCTTATTCACAAAATGTACAATATTAACAATTTACAAATTTGAATGAAAACCTGAAAAACTCATTTATATTCTGCCCTAAGACAGAGAGAGATATTTTTTGTTGATTTTATAATTTTATGAACAGAAATAAAACAAAAACTAACTAAACTAAACAACTAATATACTAACTTTAACTACAAATCTAACTAAACTACTTAAATTATACTAACAAATAAACTATTAAATAAATAACAAACTGACCTGGAAAAATGTTCCAGATTTGTCCTGTATGAAATGATTGTCTTAGCTAATCGGAGGGAGGAAACCCGCACTGAATTATCCAGGAGCTTCTCGTAACAGAAAGCTGCAGTGCTCTTCAAATATGATTACACGACAAACAAGACATAAAAATCACAGCAACCAAATGATTTATAAATCTTCACAATTAGATAAACATGTATGCAAAGACTTATACAAAATGATTCAATTAATGAAGAAGAGAAATTTTTGATTCATTAACTGAAACAAAGTAATTGTTGTACTTTTAAGTAATGAAAGAATTCAGATATGGATAGCACATTAATTAAATCATATCATTCTGCAACAGATTATGATAGCTAAAGTAGTCTATAATCAACTGCAAAGTGACATGCATAAACTTGAAACAAAAGATTGATATTATGAAAGCGAAAGTTGTAGCAATAACATCAACTCTCGTCTCAGTTTGTATTAGAAATCCATAGCTTGGTTCTCCCACAAGTGAGGATGCTCCTTATTACAAAAAATAATAAGTATTTAAAGACCTTCTACAGGGTAAAACATCCTTGTAGAGGTTATCAAAATTGTTTACATAAATCTGGGAAAATATCCCAAGTCTGACTAAACTAGGAACCTAAAATAAAAACTAAATCACACAAATATCTCCTAGACTGTCCAGCATGCCCAATGCAATTCATATGTACCTGAAAGGGGTAAAAAATGGACAAGTTAGAAGGATATTTTTTGATAAAAATGATAAAAATCTAATTCTATAGACTAGCTACAGAATCTTGCGATTCTGTAGCTGGTCTAAATCAGACATAGAATCAACATTAAAATCAATTCAAATCTTTGAAAATACATTCAAACTATCAAAATATATTTGATTGCCAAAAGCCTTATTCAAATCGACACTTGCATGCAATTTGAACAAACTAAATCAAACGATAAACTAGATAGCTATACTCTGTTTAATTTGTTACCAATTCAGGTATACAAAATCGTATCGAACAGTAATGAAATCATTTCATATCAAATTGAAATCAATACAGTCAAACAAATCATAGGCATTTGTTTATGTTGCCTCATCAACAGGAAACACGATCGAATCCATACAAAAACAGCAAGACCATCTTCAAATCGATATAACTGTATTAACATAAACCAACGATCCATATCATTTAGCGAATCAAATCAAGACTGGTGTGTAAATTAACTCAAATGAAATCATAACAGAATCAATCAGTTGATAATAGGGTGTATAGTATTTGTTCAATCGTTTGTTATTGCTAATTGGGGCAAACAAAATTGATTGACATTGAACGAAATCATTCATTTCAAAACGAATTATAACCAAATTTTCTCATACAAGTTCTATAGAGATCACATATGTCAATCCGAGTTAACAAACTCGTCTTGAAAATTAAAATCAACAGAGAGGCAACAAGTGTATTTTCGATACGAATCCATCTCATAAAACAATCTTGCCAACTCAAGATATGGGACAATCCAATCAAAATAAGAGCGAATCGAACAGTTGGGGTTTAACATAATTGTTATGAATCAAAACCATTCCATGATTTGGGCATAGATATCTTTTGCACGGACTTAAATGAGAATATCATTTCCATACAAAACAGAGTCATTCTTTCCAAATCAGAGTCGAACAGAGTTGTATTCCTGATTTAGAAGACTACATCTCATAGCATATTAAAAGATCATAACAATCAAACTCACGAAATCGTTCCAAAAATCACAGCATAGAGCCAATATAATCTAACCATAACGAAATCATACCAAATCAAAACATGATCGTGCTCTAATTTTAACATGAAAACCTCCTGTTCAAATTAGCTACTAACCAAATCCAAGCGAAAGCAAACCATTGATTTCGTTAACTCAACAGACAAATGAATCAAATCCGATGAACACCAATCAATTGCTAAACTGGGCATGGGCAAATCATGTATCCAAATCAAAACTCGATTTAATTTTAGCAAAGCGAAAACAATGTACAAGATGAACAACATAACCGTTTTTTATATGGCTATAACAGAGTCATTTTGAACAATAGACAGAGCTATTTGAAAACCAAACTCAAATCATTATATTAATCCTAGCAATTCACAAAACGAAAATGATATCGAAATCCATACCTGGATGACGAGCAGACAGCTTGATCATGACGTTTTGGAATTGATGATGGTTGTAGCCGATTCGACATTCCTAAAAACGATGGAACTAGTGGTTTTCTGCTTCCTATCATTTGCTTGAAGCTTGTCCCTTTGGTTGGTCAACACTGCAACTTGGTTTTCCAATGATTGGATCTTCAACTGTAATAAAGGAACGTCTATATAGTATCGTTCCAACCACACATCACATTGGTCACATGACAACTGTCTGGGCTTCGAAAATGCAGGTGAGGGTTTGGTTAAATTGCCGAGGGTTTCGTTATGAAGCTTGATCCCAGGGTGGCTAGGATTATTCTTTAGGCAAGGGGGCAGATTAGAAATAAAATCATAGGGTGGCTCGGAGCACAGACCCTGTGAGTAAGGGTACTCACTAGTTAGGAAGCGTTCTATGTCAGAGTCTGAGTCTTCACTGAGGACTATGGGCTTCTGCTCAACACTAGGTTTAGGCTTATTCCTAGCCATTCTCGAGATAAGCCGAGCATTATTTTTACCTTTTCCATCAACAGTAGGGTTTCCCTTGACCTTTTTGCTCACAGGATTTTTTATAGCCTCAGCCTTGTTTGCTAAGACGTCGGGTAAGTCAATATCAAGGTCGACCGAGGGTTTAGGAGAGGGCAGTAGGACATGGAAGGGCACGAGTGGCTCGACCTTGGTTTCACTAACCATGGGCTTGTCAACTTGGATGGGCTCTGCATCAGCAAAACCATTCCGAGAGATAAAAGCTTGCCAACTATCACCGTGGAGATTCAAGTGATGAACAATGATGAGTCTGATTAGGCCATGGTGGAACAAGCTACTATCGACCTTTTCTCTTTTAAACCTTTTATCCATTTTGTATAGGCTATGCTGGAAATAAAAAGGCATATTCAATGGATAACCCATAAAATTCATTAACAAACGAAGGTGGTAGAGAAAAACAAGTCCATACCGACCCTCATAGGTCCCGAATTGTTTAACCACCATCAAAAGATCATGCCATCTTGGTTTAAGCGTGGATATCGGCATACCTCTGTCACAGGATGTGACCTTTCGTGAGACGAACAGTAGTAGCCATGGCACCTCCTCCACTTTAGAATTTTTAAACCAACGCTCGTCCGTGGACGGTAACCCTGTGGCAGAGCTAATGAACTCCTCACTGACTTCAAACTGGATGTCACCAATCTTGGCTCTACAGCCATCAAAATTCAGGGCGAACTATTGTGCAACAAATAAATTAAAACCCTCAAACCTCTGCACAAAGGTGAGCCAACCACTGTCCTCTAAGTCTTTCCAGGCATTGTCAAATAGTAGCAAAGCTTGACTATCATTCGGCTCAATTCGCACCACTGGTGCCATAAGGAAGAGCACATGGTGAACGAGCCAGGGTTTGGATCATAGCATACGTCAGAGCAGAGTATTCACAGGCTTACCCGATGCTAACGGAGGTGAAGCAACGATAGGAGCAACATTAATGACATCGTGCGAAGGTGGTGGAGCTATTTCTGCCATGCAGAATAGTTATTACCAATTGTACAACCGCCGGTGCTTATAGCTGTTCAACCCACTATTGTATAGTTTAACAATTATGTCATTTTCACGACCAATGAAACCAATGGTAAGTGTATTAATCGTTCGCACCAGCAATGGTTATACCATAGTTTTAAAACCAAACATACAAATTGAAACCAATACCGAGTGTATGCCAAAGGTTTTGATAACGCGAATTACGTGTCATATTAAATGATATATATCAAAGGTTTAACCATAACACCTATGTGCTTTTATGAAGCCAATGTGTAGAATGAATTGATCAAATAACAAGTAGATCCAAATGTCAATGCATCACAACCTCAATTACTCATGAAACGAAATTACATAATCAGTCAAAGAATGTCCAATGAGTACAGATCAAAGGGTTTTGCCAACTGCATAATGATAAGTAAAATGTAAACTCAATGGGCATATCATCAAGAATGATAACGAAAATTCAATGAAGATTTTAATGCGACTTCAAAAGACCAATTTTTCATGCTTACAGTCGTGAAAATAAACGAAGGTAAGTGTGAAAATAACGCAAAAATAAAAGTGTCGTTTCATTTGAGAATTGCGACGAAAAATCGAGGTTTGCAAAACATTGGTATAGGCAGCTTATAAGAAAGTAGAAAAATGTGAATTGGCTGCCAACAATGGCGACACACTGGTAGAAGCAGTTATCTCTGCCAAAAGAACAAATTCAGATTAGGATAGCAAAGATAATTCCAACTCGAAAACAATAACCAGAAAATCGTATAAACATCATCATTAACCAACTATTCCAGTAGTGTTTTAAAAGATGAGAACAGATAACAGTCTTAAGACCAGCGAGTCA
>JZKD02S1673231.1:774916-787233 GCA_000966675.3 Picea glauca
GGTTGCAAAGGAAAGGCTGGTTTTTGTAATCGCCCTGATGCTTTCTGACAAATGATACATTTACGACACAAGGCATGGGCGTCTCTAAAAAGTGTGGGACAATAATAATCGGCTCTTAAAACCTTATGAGCAGTGGTGTCACCACCAAAATGATCACCAACTTCTCCTGCATGCAACTCTAGCAAGACTTTTTCTGCTTCATCTTTTTCAAGACAACGCATCAGTACGCCATCAAAACTTTGACGAAACAGGATACCATTAACCAGATGAAAGGAGGCAGACTTTAATCTCAATTCTCTTCTTTTAGTGGGATCTAGGTGACGGGGGGTTGATCCATGTTCAAGACAGAATCTTATATCGTCATACCAAGGACTGACAGGGTTTTGTGCGCAACAAATTAAATTTTGATCTTGTTGTCCTAGGTTTGACGTATCGCTTTCTTCTTGTTGTATTGCTGCTGAATCAGCAACTAACTTGTATAACCCTTGGCCTCTCACTATCTGAGCTGGGGTGATTTCTAAGTCGTACTCCTGCAAGGAGGTGACCGATTTATCTCTCTTTTCTCCCAATTCCTTCTGCATTAACAAGTTCCTGATGGCTGGGTAGGGGACAATGACTTTCGTCCTAGACTTCAAAAGATAGGACCGTAAGTGCTTAACTGCTTTGAAAACAGCATAGGCTTGCCGATCTACCGCTGGGTAATTAAGTTCAGTGCCTTTGAAAGCAGAGCTCATAAAGGCAATGGGTACTTCATTATTCTTGGCATTCTTTTGGGTTAGGACGGCAGCATAGGAACGGTCAGAAGCAAAAGTGTAGAGCGTAAAATCTTGAGAAAAATCGGGGCTCATGAGAGACGAAGCGTCTATTATGGCCTTCTTTATTGCATTAAAAGCTTGATTTTCTAGGGGTCCCCAGTGATATTGGGTGTCTTTCTTAATCAAATTCTGCAAAGGCCTAACCATTTCAGAGAAACTGGGGACAAATCTTCTCACAAAGTTAATCTGGCCTAAGAAAGACTGCATATATTTTTTGGATGTAGGAGGGGAAAGTTCCACGATGACTTGAGTCCTATCGGGGTCGATAATAATCCCTTCACTAGACACAATGAATCCTAAGAGTTTACCCTATTCTACTGCAAAGATGAATTTTTTAGGATTCAAGGAGATGTCGTATTTATGACATCATTGTAGAACAACTCGTAAGTGAGGTAGATGATCATTTTTTTTTTTAGAAAATACAGTCACATCATCTAAGTAAACTACGACGGACTGATTGATTAAGCCTCGGAAAGAAATTTCCATTACTCTCTGGAAAGTGGCACCTGCATTAATCAATCCAAAGGGAATTTTTCGATAAGCATAAGTGCCCCACGGGGTGTGGAAGGTAGTTTCAAGTTGGTCTGGTGGAGACATCAGGACTTGGTTTTATCCCGAGAAACCATCCAGTAAAGATAGCCTCTCAGAACCAGATACCTGTTGAAGGACCTGTTCCATGGGTGGGACAGGATAGTTGTCTTTATCAGATGCTCTATTAAGGTTTCGGAAATCGACACAGAGTCGAATTTCCCCACTTTTCTTCCGAACTGGGACAAGGTTAGAAACCCATTGAGTGTGCCTAACAGAAAAAATTATCTTAGCATTTAGGAGCTTATTTAACTCTTTTTGAATGGTCGGTTCAAGCTTAGGGTGCATCTTCCTCAATTTTTGTTGAAAGGGTAAGGTTTGGGGCTTCATAGGGTCAAAAGTTTTAAGGTCATCATACGTCCATGCAAAGACATCTTTAAATTCTTTGAACAATTTAATAAATGCAGCTTTTTCTTGTTGAGAACCTCCTACCCCTAGATTAATGCACTGAGGATTTTCATTAGTTCCTAAGTTTACTCTTTCGTATGATAATGAGGAACTATTGGTTTTACAATTGACCGACTTTTTAAATTTATCTTGAAGATCGTAAAACTTATCTAATCTAATTACAGATTTAGGGATCGAGTTTACCATGTCCGATGACGATTCAGGAGTTATCGGATCCAGTATTACCGTGAAATCGCGCAAATTGTCGTCGTGCGTGCATTCATCTATCACCGCGCCTTGAAAATTTTATTCCATGTGCAGAAAGTTAATAATCTATTGATCGTCGTCAAATACTCTCTAGTTCATGATGTTGTCGGGGACGGATGGCCGGAACAATAGTGCGACGGAGAATGCGTCTGGGGACAAGCCTTCTGCAGGAAGAAGTTTAGAAGCTACATTAGCTAGTAAATATGCTTCAGAGTTATTCAATCTAGGAATAGAATTTATATTGAAAGCAGAAAATTTATTCATTAAATTCCATACCTCGGATTGGTAGCTTTTGAGATGCGGAGACAGACAGTGGATAGAATCTCTTACCTGTCTAACCACTATTTCAGAGTCACCAAAGACGGTCAAATTTTGAATGTTCATATCCAAAGCTTTTCTGAGACCTTGCAGTAAAGCCTCATATTCTGCAGTATTGTTAGTACATTCAAATTCCAACCTACATGCAATCAATGTTTTGTTACCTGCCGGATTGATAATGACGCAGCCTGCACCAGCTCCTTCTTTGGACTTTGACCCATTGAAATACAAAGACCAAATTTGATTTCCATCGGGCACATGAGACCGTTGCGTAGAATTTGTTGGTTGCATATATGCTACAATCTGGGACTGTTGTTCTGGATTGGTGATAGTTGAAGCCTCGGACATGAAATTGCCGAAAAAGGTGTCCATCCCTTGTACTTCGGGTGAATCAGCAGAAGGTGTAAATGGTTCATTGGGATCATTCAATTCTGTGACCATGAACTTAAGGTAGCATTCACGATTTACTTTGATCCTATTAAGCTTGTCGTTCTCTGGAAGCCATAGGTGAGACCAATCTGTCGCGAAATAACCATGTAGCTGCTCGGACCAGTCCCTGCTCAAAAACAGACCATACACTTCTGGGATATCCACAACAATTATATCAATGACTTGATGAACCTTGGGGTTAGACGATAATCTAATAAGCACATTCTTTAGTTTGCCTATAACTTTAACATTTGTCTGATCAAGTTGTATGATTTTTAAGGTGGAGGGTTCAACTTCAGCGTTAATCTTTTGGCATACAGACCATGGCATCACATTAGATGACGCTCCTAAGTCTACCATACAATTGTGCACGTTTCTATTAAAGATTTCGAAGGTTAACAAAAATGGAGGTACATTTTTGCGAGTACTAAGAGTGGTATCTTGTGGCTTTTTACTCGCAATTTCTAAAGCTACTTTATCTGCATTATTTACATTATTTACATTACTTACAGGAAGGATTCCTTTATCTTGAGGATCAGGATGGTTTTTAGTGGAATTCTTCTAAGGAACTTTGTTCTGCACAACCTTGCTACTACTCAAATTACCATTTTTTCCATTCTCAGAGATATTTTGTAACATTTTTTGTAGCAGAAATGGAAATTTCAATAACTCATAAATAGAAATGTTAGCTCTCAACTTTTTAAGATCTTCAACTACATCATAATCTAAGTTGGGGTTCACATTACTCAGTTTGGTCTTAGCTGGTTTAGATTGTTTTGGAGGCAAAGTTGTAGTGTTTTCGGTAGAAGTTTTGTTGGCTATCTTACTCCTGGTATTATAAGGATGAACTGTCTCGAAGTTAGCTTGAAAGATGCTATCCGAGAAGTGTCCAAAAATGGTTGGAGAAGACTCCTCTTCTTGAACTGTCTCTTGTTCAACTACCTCCTCAAGAATCTCAGGAGGTATCAAGTTATCTTGGGCTTCTAGAATTGTTTGAAGGGCGCATTGCAGACTTTCTAGATTAAGGCCTTCGGTGGTTGGATTAGGTCGGTTGGTAGGAAAAGGATTCTGGAATGGGGGTTTGTAAGGTCCTTTGCTCGAGGAAGCTTCTTCGGTCGACCTTTTCAAGTCTATAACTTGATTTGACAGTTTTTGAACAACTTTAGTTAAGTTTTCTAAATTAGAGCTTTCAGGTTGTGTTTTACTTTGAGTGGGTCTGGAAAGGATTTCGATCTTCTTTTTGGAAGAAGAACTAGTCTCAGTTTCCTTGCTAGTAGAGTCTTTAAGACTAAGAATGTCTTTTTCAATCTGGTTGGATTCTTCGAAGGCTTCTAACAATGTGGCTTTCTTAGATCGTTTAACCCAAATAGCTATACTTTGATGCAAAGCTTTAGTGTGGTATGCTATTATAAGACTCTCAGCGGGTATGGAATCCACAGGGATTCAGTTTTTAAGTGTTAAGAATCTTTGATTAAAGTCTTTAACTTTTTCTTTTGGGTTCATTCTTAAGCTAGAAAGGTCCATGACTAGGACTTCCGGAGGCTTACCGTCTCCGAACTTTTCCAAAAATCATGACTCAAACTTTTCCCAAGACACGATGGTATGGGGTTGCTGGGCAAAGTACCATGTAGATGCATTTCCCTCGAAAGTATAGGGGAACAACCTACAAACAATGTCTTCATGTTTGACATTGCGGAGTCTTATAGCTAACATAAACTTTTTAATGTGATCTTCAGCGATGTGTTTTAAGTCAGGGTCAAACTTGGGAAGCCATTTCTCTGGATGTTTAGGTAAAGGATGTTGAGCTCCAGGTACAGCTACGACATCCTGATCAAGCCAAGGTCTAGCAGGGTTATTCTGGTTTGCCATTGGTGTAGTGGGTGTGGAAGGCTAAGAAGGGAAACTGCCTTCGTCAGAGGAATCCCCTCCAGAAGAGGAAGGAGATGATGGAGGTGGTGAAGGAGGTATCTCAGATCCTCCTACAGCAAGATTTAGGTTTGGATCTGTAGGATTCACAGTGAGATTAGTGCCTCCTAATTGTTCTCTGATATCAGAGAAGTCTAAATGTTGCTCTAAATACATTCAAACTATCAAAATATATTTGATTGCCAAAATCCTTATTCAAATCGACACTTGCATGCAATTTGAACAAACTAAATAAAACGATAAACTAGATAGCTATACTCTGTTTAATTCGTTACCAATTCAGGTATACAAAATCGTATCGAACAGTAATGAAATCATTTCATATCAAATTGAAATCAATACAGTCAAACAAATCATAGGCATTCGTTTATGCTGCCTCATCAACAAGAAACATGATCGAATCCATACAAAAACAACAAGATCATTTTCAAATCGATATAATTGTATTAACATAAACCAACGATCCATGTCATTTAGTGAATCAAATCAAGACTGGTGTGTAAATTAACTCAAATGAAATCATAATAGGATCAATCAGTTGATAACAGGGTGTATAGGATTTGTTCAATCATTTGTTATTGCTAATTGGGGCAAACAAAATTGATTGACATTGAATGAAATCGTTCATTTCAAAAAGAATTATAACCGAATTTTCTCATACGAGTTCTACAGAGATCACATATGTCAATCCGAGTTAACAAACTCGTCTTGAAAATTAAAATCAACAGAGCGGCAACAAGTGTATTTTCGATATGAATCCATCTCATAAAACAATCTTGCCAACTCAAGATATGGGACAATCCAATCAAAATAAGAGCGAATCGAACAGTTGGGGTTTAACATAGTTGTTATGAATCAAAATTGTTCCATGATTCGGGCGTAGATATATTTTGCATAGACTTAAATGAGAATATCATTTCCATACAAAACAGAGTCATTATTTCCAAATCGGAGTCGAACAGAGTTGTATTCCTGATTTAGAAGACTACATCTCATAGCATATTAAAAGATCATAACAATCAAACTCACGAAATCGTTCCAAAAATCACAGCATAGAGCCGATATAATCTAACCATAACGAAATCATACCAAATCAAAACATGATCGTGCTCTAATTTTAACATGAAAACCTCCTGTTCAAATTAGATACTAACCAAATCCAAGGGAAAGCAAACCATTGATTTTGTTAACTCAACAGACAAACGAATCAAATCCGATGAACACCAATCAATTGCTAAACTGGGCACGGGCAAATCGTGTATCCAAATCAAAACTTGATTTAATTTTAGCAAAGCGAAAACAATGTACAGGATGAACAACATAACCGTTTTCGATATGGCTATAAAAGAGTCATTTTGAACAATAGACAGAGCTATTTGAAAACCAAACTCAAATCATTATATTAATCCTAGCAATTCACAAAACGAAAATGATATTGAAATCCATACATGGATGACGAGAAGACAGCTTGATCATGACATTTTGGAATTGACGACGGTTGTAGCCGATTCGACATTCCTAAAAATGATGGAACCAATGGTTTTCTACTTCCTATCATTTGCTTGAAGCTTGTCCTTCTGGCTGGTCAACACTGCAACTTGGTTTTCCAATGATTGGATCTTCGACTGTAATAAAGGAACGTCTATATAGTATCATTCCAACCACACATCACATTGGTCACATGACGACTATCCGGGCTTCGAAAATGCAGGTGAGGGTTTGGTTAAATTGCCGAGGGTTTTGTTATGAAGCTTGATCCCAGGGTAGCTAGGATTATTCTTTAGGCAAGGGGGCAGATTAGAAATGAAATCATAGGGTGGCTCAAAGCACAGACCCTGTGAGTAAGGGTACTCACTAGCTAGGAAGCGTTCTATGTCAGAGTCTGAGTCTTCACTGAGGACTATGGGCTTCTTCTCAACACTAGGTTTAGGCTTATTCCTAGCCATTCTTGAGATAAGCCGAGCATTATTTTTACCTTTTCCATCAACAGTAGGGTTTCCCTTGACCTTTTTGCTCACAGGCTTTTTTATAGCCTCAGCCTTGTCTGCTAAGATGTCAAGTAAGTCAATATCAGGGTCGACCGAGGGTTTAGGAGAGGGCAATAGGACATGGAAGGGCACGGATGGCTTGACCTTGGTTTCACTAACCACAGGCTTGTCAACTTGGACGGGCTCTGCATCAGCAAAACCATTCTGAGAGATAAAATCTTGCCAGCTATCACCGTGGAGATTCAAGTGATGAACAACAATGAGTCTGATTAGGCTATGGTGGAACAAGCTACTATCAGCCTTTTCTCTTTTAAACCTTTTATCCATTTTGTATAGGCTACGCTGGAAATAAAAAGGCATATTCAATGGATAACCCATAAAATTCATTAACAAACGAAGGTGGTAGAGAAAAACGAGTCCATACCGACCCTCACAGGTCACGAATTGTTTAACCACCATCAAAATATCATGCCATCTTGGTTTAAGCGTGGATATCGGCATACCTCTGTCACAGGATGTGACCTTTCGCGAGACGAATAGTAGTGGCCATGGCACCTCCTCCACTTTAGAATTTTTAAACCAACGCTCGCCTGTGGACGGTAACCCTGTGGTAGAGATAATGAACTCCTCACTGACTTCAAACTAGATGTCACCAATCTTGGCTCTACAGCCATCAAAAGTCAGGGTGAACTGTTGTACAACAAATAAATTAAAACCCTCAAACCTCTGCACAAAGGTGAGCCAACCGCTGTCCTCTATGTCTTTACGGGCATTATCGAACAATAGTAAAGCTTGACTACCATTCGGCTCAATTTGCACCACTGGTGCCATAAGGAAGAGAACACGGTGAATGAGCCAGGGTTTGGATCATAGCATACATCGAAGCAGAGTATTCACGGGCTTACCCGATGCTAACAGAGGTGAAGCAAGGATAGGAGAAACATTAACGACATTGTGCGAAGGTGGTGGAGCTATTTCTTCCATGCAGAATAGTTATTACCAATGGTACAACCGCCGGCGCTTATAGCTGTTCAACCCACATAACCTGTGAGGGTAGATATAATAGGGTAATGATTTATCATTTCAAATTGATGAATCACTTTATTGGACGAAACCCCTTGAACCTGCCTTATTACCTCCACAGAATCTTGACTAAGATGGCTCATTAGGTCAAGGCTAAGCCAAGCAAGGTTGCAGGCAGATTATCCCATCATGATTTGATTAAACTCTTGATTTGTGAGGTATTGCAGAGAAGGAACAAGGATTTAGGCCGCTTCTTGTTTTGGAATGAGTTTCAGACTGATTTACAACCAGAGGATAAAAAGATATCTTTTCAAAGAAATCCTCTACTCCCAAGAGTGGGAAAAGGAAGAGGAGAGTTATCTCTCCAGTGGCATCTGAGAAAGATACTCCATCTTCCAAGCCTAAGGAAGCAAAGAAGAAGCTGGATTTTAATGAAGACACAAAGCAGGCTGCACCAAAGAAGACAAACTATCTAAATTTTCCATATTCAGATTCAGATGAAGAACCAGAAAAAGAAGAAGTCCATGTTGATGAAAATATAGAATTTTCCATGGAGCAAGAACCAAAAACTGAGATGTTCACAAGTCTTGAAAAAGGTGAAACATCTAGCAACAAAAAGAAGCAGAACAAATCAAAGAAGATTAAGAAACTCAAAGAGAAAATAGCACAACATGAACTACTAGAGAGGGTGATAAAGGCCAAATACAAGACTCTATCAAAGAATTTCAAAGAAACCAGTGCAGCCTTGGAAATATTGGCACTTGAAAGTGTAAAGGAAAAGAAGAAGAAGAAGAAGAGGATCATAAAGGACAATTATAAGTTGTGGAGATTAGCTAAGCATTTGAAGAAAAAGTTCAAGTTATTGAGGTTGCAAGACATGCCTTCAAGACCTCAGCCTCAAGCACCTGTTGATCTTGAAACCCTAGCAAATGAAGCCATTCATTTGAATGATCTAGAGGTAGCCAACAATTCTACAGCCATTCCAGAACTTGCTCAAGATGCGGAGGCTTCAGAAGATCAGCCCTAAAGTGTTTTAAAGATAAGACAAAAGGTATTTTGCAATTTTGTTAATTTTCACCAAGATAGGACTTTTGGTGGCTTAGGTGAACATTTCAACTGTTCATTAGCAACTGAAAGAGGGGCTTTCGGTGGCTAACAGGCTCGTATTTTGCCTCTCTTAGCCACTGAAAGCACAGACAGGGCAGAGAGGCATTGTTTTCGCACAGATCCAAGTTTTTTCTTATCCAAATGCCTCCAGAACAATTCCAAATGATAGATAATAATTAAAGTCATCATTATCAAGGTTATGTTTTGATTTTGGAGGTGCCTAGCAAGGTGTAAAGGTTGAATTGGTTACCTATTTTCTGGGCCAAAAACTGTCTTTTTGCCAAAAGTGGCAATTTCGACTTATCCCATATCTTATGAAGATCCATCAGCCTTGGAAGGCTTACTACACCTATCGAATATTTTGAAGGACATGAAAACCACTCGAGATAAGGGGTTGACCTATTTTATAGGTTCCTTTCCTATTCTTTTGTATCAGTTTTTGACTTTCCATTTCAATTAAATTTGATCCAGTATTCTAGGATCTGGATATCTGATGTAAAGGCAATAAAGCCACAAACTTTTGATGAACCATGGGTTCAAGTCTGGATAGAGAGACCTTTATGCTATTCTACTAGACTTTCATATATATAATACAAATCACATTTTTCTTTCATTATTGATGTCAGGTTGCCATTGCCTTTTTCTTTCTGTACTTTGATTCAAGTTTGTTTTAACTGCTAAATGACTGTTATCTCATTTTGTCAGTTCATAAGCTTGATTTAATAGTAATCTACACTATCTTATTTGACCCATCACATATGTGTATCTGGTTAATAAGCATAGTCTTCTTCACCCACAGTTAAGTTATCTATCTGATCATTAATTCTTGAAAGCATTGTCTCATTTGATCATATACCCTTGACTGTCTTGATACCAATCCAGTAGGTCAGTTATCCCATTTGATCCACATATAAACACAAAAACAATTACACTTTAAGTTACCAGGCGTCTTCAAGATACAACCTGAGAAGGACTCCTGGAGAGATAACACCTCCAATAGAGTATAACTCATATTACAAATGATTTCCAAGACAACTTTTACAATATTTCTACATCTTTATATAGTATTTTCTATCCCCTAAGAACATTCTAGAGGAGGAAATTTATAGTAGGCGGAACCTTCTTGTAAGCCTTCTTACAATAATTGTGTTCACACTACTACATAGGCCTTATTTACTAATGATGTCCTCCCTGCATAGCAATACATAGTAGTCTATCTAATCAGGGTATTTGGGAGGTTAGGACCCAGCTAACATGCCCTCCCCCTTAAAAATCACCCTTGTCCTCAAGGCTTGAGATGTGGAAAGTGTTACAGAATGGTTGTCGCTTCCCATGTGGCATACTCTGGTTGTGTATGCTTCCATTATATTAAAACTCCCTACATCGTGCAGTGTTAGAGATGATGCTCTCATTTGTTAATGATGGCCTATGGCTGCAACCAAATGGAATCATCTTCATCCAATTCAGACAAATTAGTTTGAACCCAACAATTGGATCCAACCACTTTCTTTAAGCAAGAGACAGGAAAGACTAGATGGATCTTAGAGTGGTTGGGAAGTGATAATTTGTGAGCCACCTACCCAATACACTTGAGGATCATATAGGGGAAATAAAACTTTGGAGAAAGCTTCTCGTGGTGATCATCTTTGAAGGAAATCTACTTATATGGTTGTAGACAAAGGAATACTTTATCCCCTTCTTGAATGGTGTTCAAAGCAATGTTGATCATCTGGTTGCTACATTTTATTCTAATCCATGACTAGATTATATTTGAGAGTGAAAATAATGTCATCCCTATCAATAATGGTTTTGTCAACCTCTTGTACCTTGGAGACACCTGGTAGGTAAGATAATATGTAAGGAGGCTTTTGGCCATAGATTTCCTCAAATGGGGTCATGCGAGTGGCACCATGATAAGTGCATTGTAGCACCATTTTTCTAGGGGTAACCACTAAACTCAATGATACTGTCGTTATGAAGTGAAGCACCTCAAATATGATTCCAAACACTTGTTGACAACTTTCATATGACCATTGGTCTGGGGTGATATGCAGTGCTAAGATTCAATTGGGTGCCCTATAACTTGAACAATTCTTACTAGAAGTGAAAGTGGGATACCGATATGTGACAATAGATTGTGGCATACCATGTAGTTTGAAGATATTATCCATGAAGACTTGAGCAATTGTAGAAGCTTTAAAGGGGTTTTGGAGGGCACAAAAATGAGCATATTTAGAAACTCAATTGATCGCGACAATATTCACTGATTTATTGCCAGATTTGGCCAACCCCACTATGAAGTCCATAGAAATTTTTGTTCATATATTAGGTAGAATAGGTAAAGGTTGTAGTTCACCTAGGGTCTTCATTGTTCCTCCCTTGTGTTGTTGGCATATATCACATTCAGCCACAAAAGTGTGGATGTCCTTTTTCATGCCTTCCCAAAAGAAGGAAAGTTTGATCCGTTCATATGTTTTATGAAAGCCAAAATGAATTGTTGTTTGTGATGCATGGAGTTCATATAACACAATGGATTTAAAACTAGAATTCTTGATCAAATACAAATTCCATTTATAGCAGAGTTCATCATTGTGCCTAGTGTAACCTAGAAATGCATTGGAATCATGTTGAAGTTGTTGGATTAGGTTGGCAATCTTGGGATCAGTGAACCATTCACTGCGAACTGCATTCACCTAATCAGCTACAATGAAGGAGTGAAAAGAGATACCCCTCCTCTTCATATTTTTTATAAGGAGCATCAACTACCACATTCTCCTTGCCCTTTTTTTAAATGATCTCATAATCATAGTTGAACATTTTGGTAACTAATTTTTGTTGTTGCAGTGATGAAATCCTTTGCCTCAAAAAGTATTTTAGGTTACTGTTGGCGTTCGAAAGTCAATCCTGGATTGCTAGCAAGAGCAGAGCCCGAAGCCCATCAGATTTAATGTCACGGTTTGTTTTAAAGGGTGATCAAATGGAGGGAAACTCAAAACAGCGCCGTATCAACTCAGAAACCAGACCGGGCATGCATGAAAGAGTGAGGTCCTGATAAACTCCAAACAGTGGGTCGTAGTAAAGGCGAGTAGGTGGAAGATTTACGCAAGAAGAGTGCAATGATCTATTACAAACATCAGGTGTGCAACTGATTAAAGAAGAAATGCATCTGAACGCAAAATCCTTTTACGTTCAAATACAGAAAACCAGAGGGCACGACAACGCCACAACAAATCCTTTATTGCAACAAGCTGCACTACTGTGAATCCTCCGGCAAGAGATGAAACAAAGACGGAAAAGAAAGAGAACTGTTTGTTATAAACCAAGAAATCTCAAACACAGAGGCATAACCAGGAAACCAGAGTATCGCTGAAACTATACAGTCGGGAGCTTAGCTCTACCATCGATGCATACAAAAATGGCAAAAATGCCTACATATACTCAAAATTACAACAGCGGCGGAACCAAGAAA
>JZKD02S1673231.1:794956-821010 GCA_000966675.3 Picea glauca
GTTGGGTGAAGAGTTTTCATCCAAGAGTTGATGTAGAGAGGGTTGGATCACAAAGGACCATGATTCAATATCTTGGATAGGTGGAGAAGGACTTCCATATAGATATCATACAGGTCAATGAGGAGAGAGAGCAAAGGCAATCGCAGGTGGGTTTCAGAGGATAGAATCCAGAGGAAAGCATAGCACCGTACGGGTTTTCCATACATGTGTGCAAGTCACAGTGGAGATAGTCGCATACATACGTAAGTCACAAGCGGGAAAATCGCATACACCTCGAAAAACATGTTGTTCAAGGGTCGTACAACAGAGCAGACTTAGCCAAGTTTGTATGTAGTTGTATTTCTCTTAGTGAGTCGTTTTCCCTATTATAGGAGCCATGATTTGACCTTAACAAAAATGTCTTAGGACTGGTTTTCCCTCCAAGGTTTTTCCAGGGGTAGTTCACCCAAAAAATATTGGTGTCTATGTGTGATATTTTTGGTTTCCTTATTTGTGCTTCTGTTGCATGTTTAGTTGATTAATCAATTGTGCTTTTAGTAGATAAAGTGATTTTTTTAAAGCTAATTGTCGGGTACTAGGTAGGGGAATCTCAACATGGTATAAAAGGATACCAAGGGTTGTTACAGAATAACCAACATGGTATCATAGCAAGGTTTCTCTGAGAGGGATCCTATCTCAGGATGCACAATGACATATCTATGAGATCTGAGTGACCACATGAGAGATCAAGTTCAGATATAGTGTTACAGAAGCATATCTATGGCATCATGAGTGTCGAGGTGGTTGCTTGAAGAAATAAGCACAACTCCATTATATTTTGCAACAGATTTGTCATATTTGCAGGAGATCTTAGCAGATCTATAAACCAACAAGCAGAAATTGAAGGACTGATTTCTGGGAAACAATAGTACTGAGGAAGAACAATGGTTTTTACAATTGTACAGAGGTGTATGTGGGTCACAGTGGTGACAATTGCATACATACTTGGGCTGTAGTGGTGACATTCATGTATAGATCCATACATGATAGTATAGGGGTAGTTTCAGCAAAGGGTTATCATATAAAATCTTGGAAATGGCAATTGGATTGCAATTTGAGTATAGGTTTGATGGGGTTTCCAACTATAGTCCTTGGAAGAAGATAATCATGTTGGTGTTGATGGAGAACAAGATCTAGAAATTTTCTAATACTTAGATAACTCCACCAACATATGCGGAAGATCTGGTCATCCATAATCAGAGGGATGTGAAAGTTAGGCGCATCATTCTAGATGGAGTGAAGGATAACTTGATCCCTCATTTATCAAGGAAGAAAACAACTCGAAACATCTGGGAGGATCTGAAGAGTTTATTTCAGAGAAAGAATGAGAATCACATAATGGTGCTAAGAGAGAAGCTTAGGGACACAAAGATGACAAGATCAGATATTGTGACATCTTATCTCACCCAAATATGACAGGTTCAATATGAATTGACTGCAATTGGGGAGACAATGGATGATTTAGAGTTGGTGAGGATGGTGCTCAAGGGCTTCAGAAAGAAGTGGACATCGTTCATCAAAGGGATCGTGGCACGAGAGAAGCTCTCGGATTGGTCAAGGTTGTGGGATGAATTTGTTCAGGAGGAACTTTGAGATGAATATATGATTGAAGGTCGGCACAATAATAACGATGAGAAGCTTTCTCTTACCAATCAATCATGGAAGTGCAAGTTCAAGATGATTGCCAGTGGAGAATATACCTCTCAAGACGACAAGAAGAAGGACATGAGGAAATTCAAGTGCTTTTCATGTCACGGGTTTTTTAATTATGCAATTCAATGTCCACACATGAAGAAGGGGGGGAACAAAGCACAACCAGGGGTAGTTCTGACGACAAAGACTCATGTGGATGAGTTTTTCCAGAAGTTTGAATAGACAAAGTTATTAACTATTTCTCAGAATTCCTCGAGCACCATATCAGCTGGTGCATGGTTGATATATAATGGAGCCACATATCATATGACATGAGCATGTGAGGTGTTCGAGAGCTTCACAGAGTATGACTCAGAGATGCATGTGGAACTTGGTATGAGGACCAAGCATGTAATGAAGGTATCTGGAACAATGTCATTCCAGATGGATTCAGGATGCACATTGAGAGTGACGAATGTGTTATGGGTGCCAGAACTCAAGAGGAGAGTGATCTTAGTCTAAGTGATTGAGAAGAAGGGATTTGACATAGCATTCCAGAATGGAAAGGCATTGATCAATCCCAGAGGATATAGCTTAGACAAAGAAGCTGTATTTGGATTTAGAGAGAGAAACTTGTATAGGCTAAAGGGTCATCCTATGCGAGCAATGGAAAACAACATAGTGGCAGAGAACAAGGAGCAGGTAGCTCTGAAGGTTCAAAAACTCAAAGGGAGACAACCTTTAGGTTCAGGAGGGGAGGAGCACCCTTCCAAGTTTGTCAAAAAGGATTCATGGTACGATATGGCCATGCAGGATAGTCAGGAGCAGGAAGCTTCTAGGATCATGTTCAAAGGAAATGAGTCTTCGAAGACATTTCAGATCATGAAGAAAGGGATATTTGTTTTGTCAGAGGAAGCAACCAATTAGGTGGATTGGAGAGCAGGCATGGTAGAATATCTAATAGCTAAGATAGAGCCAACTCTAGATTGGAGAAGTACCTGCCTCACTAAGAGGGAGTGTTGATGTTAGTAGTAGCATCAGACAGGTACTTATACATTGGTTTGTGTCTAGCATGTGGAAGTCGAAAGCCTAGTGTGATTTTACTTTAGTTAAAAGGAATTAATTAAATTAAAAGTGTTTTTATTAGTGAGTTTATTTAATTAAGGAAAGTGCTAAAAGTAATTAGCATGTAATCTAAGCATGTAAATATTAAGTGGGTTTGAGAAGTAATATCATTCATAGATCACTTTGCATATTAGATTTAGATTATAACTCATGATTATAAAAGCAAGGCTAGGGTGAAGGAGGAGGATACTTCGAGAGGAAGTCACTTGTGTTGAGAGAGACGGCACAGAGTCCCTTGGTGAGAGACCAAGGTGGGGACCTTTGCTGATATGCCAAGGTTGGGATATTTGGTGAGATGCTTGTTGGAATATTGAGAGTGGGGGTGAATCGGTATTAGCACTTTTACCACTTTTAACCACAATATATAAACTTCAATCTTATCAGTAGTATATCATCAATGTATAATCTATGATTGCATTTAATATATCATGAGCATATAAACATAAGAAACATCACATCAAATACACAGTACACTAGTATTTATGTGGATACCCAAATGGGAGAAAACCATGGAATGCTTTCTTATATATTGCCAAGAATACATTCATTGGAAGCACCAACTTCCCAATTCTCTAGCTACAACTATAAGGAGGCTATGATCCCCTATTTACAAGCTTCAACTTGAAGGAAGCTACAACTCCCTGAATTCTCTAGCTCCAACCAGAAGGAGGCTACAACCCCTTGATTCTCAAGCTCCAACTTGAAAGAATCTTCAACTCCCTATGTTCTCCGGCACCAACTGGAAGGAGGCTACAAACCACTTTTTCTTGCCCCGTCCTGCCACCCTGAATATAAGTGTAGACTGATTGTCACTACCACAATCACTGCCATTGTCACTACCACTATCACTGTCACTACCACATCAACCTTTGACCTGTCAACCTATCACTGTATCCAACCTGTCACTGTCATCCTGTCAATATATCCAACCTGTCACTGTCAACATGCCCAACATGTTACTGTCACTGATACTCAACCAGATATACCAATGACACCTCTCATCACCAACACATTCCTATACCAAGCATGTACCAAGATCACTAACATAGAATCACAAGATATGTGTATCAACCATGTACCAAATCATGTACCAAACCATCAACCTGTACCATACCAATCATCAATCGTGTACCATAACTTGTATCACAACAAGTGCATCAACCATGCACCAACACCTGTACCATGTACCTCAACCATCAACCATCTACATCAACACCTGTATCATACCATGTACCAACAATGTATCTCAAATATATACCATATCACTCAATCATGCCATACACCATATACCATAAGATATACCAAGCAAGTACTATCAATGGTGTATCTCGACCAAGTATTAACATCATCGAGCGATGTATCTCATACATATACAAATACCTCAACAAGATACCAAAGGAAACACCATCAACATGTAACCAAGATGTACCTCAAACAATGTGCCTCAATCATGTGCCAACATCCATAAACTATGTGTTAGCGCCATCATTTTCCTTTTAGTTAGAGTCGATCTTAGTCGGGTTTATGTCTGTGTGTCAAAGAATGTAAGGTCAGGTACCGGACAACATAGATGTCGAAGTCAATCAAGTGGTCATTTGGCCCTTGGAATCGGAAAGGGATGTTAGAGTCCAAACATGCTTAAAAGTAGGAGTCTTTTCCAAAAGAGTCAGGTCCGGTCATAAGGGAAGTTCTTACATGCCTCGGATCAAGGAAAGTTGTTTAATAGAAGTCGCATCGGCAAGTGGAGTGACCATCATTGGCTCATTATGAAGGTTGGAAGAATGAAAATTTGTGGCATTTGTATCACATATGCCCTGCAACCCTTCTCAGTTGTACTTTACACGTGCGAATGTGCTATGGAAAATCTGCAGTTCACTTTGAAACATCTAGTTGCCATGAATTCAGCGTTCCTTGGCATGATTCCAACTCCCACCCGCTCTGTTATAAATTTTGGATGTTCTGCGTGCATTCTACTCACCTACCAATCTTATGCACTGTTTGTAATTTTCTCTTGCAAGCTCAGATTAATCAAGTTTCCCACCTTGGGCCTTTGCCAGATCCACCACGCACAGGAATAATATGGGGTGCACCATGCTAACCTCCCACAACATAAGAAAGGGAACGCAAAGTGGAAAACGCGCCAGGCCCGAGCCCTAAAGAGACTGGGATTCGGTTGGACAACTTAGAGGGGGGGGTGAATCAGTTGTTACTGTGCTTAAACAATTATACCCATTTTAAACTCTTCACAGAACACTCAATCACAATCAAAATGATACAGGGAAGTGAGCACTAGAATATTAAACATCAGTCACACACATGAAATACACAGAGACAGATATTTCCTGAGAAAACCCATAAAGGGAAAAACCTCTTCTTCTTGATATCATAAGTAATCTTTATTTTCTTTACATTATCATTCTTATGAGCACCAACTCATTGTGAGGCTACCACCTCTGTTTTGCAATCTGCAACTTGTTGAGAGCACCAACTCTTTGGATTCTCTAGCACCAACTCCCTAAGTGTTCCAACACTGACTGGTTGGAAGCACCAACTTCCAATCACACAGGCATCGACCTGTATAACAGAGAACAATAGTTCTCCCTTGCACCACCCTACCACCCTAGTTTTTCTAGATGCAACTAGATGAAAGCTACAACTCCTTGTGTTCAAGCACCCACTTGAACCTCTAAGGACAATAGTCCTCCCTAGCACCTCCCTTCCACCCTGAAATATTAATCTTTGCTTGCTTGAATCTATTACAGTGATCAATATTCATCAATGGCTTACCAATCTCATCATTTTTCTGATACACTGCTCTACTCTGCCTGCTTCAATGTCCTCCTCCTCCCATCTCCATAAGATTTTTGTTCTTCTTCTTTGTCTCTGCATGTGCACCTCGAATTTTTCTTCCTCTCTCGAATATCCATCTCTATTCTATGTGCTACGCCTCTTTTGTGCATTTCGGTTGTTGTCCATAGCATGTTTTTTCCTGTGTGAAATTACTCTCAACAGAAGCAACCTCCACTTCTTTGTTCTATGTATATTTAAAGTGACAATTCCTCTGCCAGATCATCCAGCTAACTCTTCATCCCCTCTGGCGGTTACGCTGAGTCTATTCTTCATCCATGGTTGTTATGTTGAGACTGTTCATCATTAGTGATCGTTCTTGAGATTCTTTGGCTTTTCTGATAGCTACAATCTTCAACGCTTTTCCATTTGTCAAGTGTCTCTATGATGGGTCTGCATTCCACTGGCAGTTACCTCGAGACTCTTCACCTTCTTTGACGATCACCCTGAGATTCTTTGAATTCTCTGGTAGATGCAATCAGTCATTTTCTGCAGTTACAATTAGTCTGTCTCTATATGTTACTGAGAGAACCTCCATGCACTCATGTCTTTGGTGCCTTTTTCCCTCTCTGATAAATATACACATTGGGTGCTAGCTCTTCTTTCTAATCCCCTACCTTCCACATGATCACGGTTGTGACTCAATGCCTATCCAACAGGTGCTTCGCGACTTCACATTTTGGGATATCCAACTGCGAGTTTCCTCGATCTTCCCAACTCGTGAAACTTTGAAATGGATCCTAGCACCGCTAGGTCCTTCCCTTATCTCTCGCTGATGTGACCACTATCTTTGACCAGGGGCCAAGCACGAGGGTGCTTCACAATTTTGCATATCGGGACCTCTTGCTGTGAGTTGCTTCCAAACTCACAATACACGAAAATCTGAAATACTTCATATCAAATCAACTGTCAAAATCTTTCCCTTTGATCGATGGCTGTGATCAAATTATGATTTCATGTTTCGCAATTTCCTGCTGTGAGTTTCCTCGAATCTCTCAACTCGTGAAACTCCGAAATGTTCCATATCAGATCAACAATTGAGATTTCTTGGTGATCCAATGAATCAGATCATTTCGCAACTTCACATATCGCGAGTTCCTGTGTCATATTCCTTTGACTTCTCCAGCTCGTGAGTCAGTGAAATGTTGATCTCTCTCCACGTGTCCTCTGGATCCAATGACCCAAAGCATTTTGCGAATTCGCATTTTGCGAGTTCCTCCAACTCTCACCTTTCACTCTTCCAGTTTGCGAGTTAGTGAAATTCCAATCAATTGCCATGTGTCCTCTTGCTCCAATGGCCCAGAACATTTCGTGACTTCAGATATCACGAGTTCCCACAACACGCTCCTTTGACTCCTCCAATGTGCAAGTTAGGGAAATTCCAATCAATCACCACGTGTCCTCTGTCTCCAATGGCTAGGACTGCTTCGTGACCTCACGTATCTCGAGTTAGAGGATAGTACTCATCCTTATCCTCTTTGAAATTATACAAGATCCAATGGCTATTGGTCCTCGGCGCTTAGATCCAACATCTGAGATTTGTTCTCCTCTTCTGTGCACTCCTCCTATCTGAAATCGAATCTGACAGCCATCGGGAATTCGGGATGGGTGATCCAACGATCATTGTTTCTCCTCCTCCTGATCTTACACTTCTATTCTTTCCATGCCATCATCATTGTGTTGTTGATCTTGCTATCATTGGCAAACAAGTATACTCTCGTCGTGTTGATCTTGCCATTAATGAAAAACAAGCATACTTTGCCTTTTGTCTGTAAATATGCCAACAATATCCCCCTTTAGCATTGATGGAAACCTTGAAGAACCTGAAGAACTACACTATTCTACCTGGACATCTAACCATACCACTGTAGAATCCTTACCACACATTTTGTCCCCCTTTGAAATCAATGTCAAAGAAGAAACACGCTCCCCCTGAGTTGTTGCAATACATCTCGAAGGTATCAGATATGCGACAAGCACAAACTCCCCCTGACAAGGTGAACAGATTAGACGAAAGAAGATATAACCACCAACTTCTGACGAATATATTCAAATGGTGTCGTTGCTAATGGTTTAGTAAAGATATTAGCTATCTGTTTTGTGGAAGGAATACAGTTCAGTTGAACAACTAGAGTTTGTAACCTGCTCTCTGAGAAAATGATATTTAATTGGTATATTATTAGTCTTGGAATAAAGAATAGGATTCTTGGAGACACTGATGGCACTGGTGTTATCACAGTGAATTGGAATCGAATCAGTATAATTTACCTTCAAATCTGCAAGAGTTTGGACCATCCATTAAATCTGAGTGCAACAAGTAGCAGCAGCAATGTACTTTGCCTCTGTAGTTGATAAGGAAATAGACCCATGTTTCTTACTAATCCATGCTACTAATTAGTCACCCAGGAAGAATTCACCTCCACTGGTGCTCTTTCTCTCATCCACGCAATTTTCCCAATCAACATCTGAATAGACTGATAGTTGAAAATTCTAATTCCTAGGATACCATAGGCCATAGTTCATTGTTCCTTTCAAGTATCTGAATATTCTTTTGATAGCTAACAAATGACTTTGTTTAGGTGTGGCCTGATACCTTCCTACCAGTCCAACAGCATGCATTATGTTTGGACAGGATGTTGTGATGTACAATAGGCTTCCTATCATAGACCTATATGAACTCTGATCAACATCAGGTGAGTCATCATCCTTGCTTAACTTACATCTAGTGACCATAGGTGTGCTCATAGGTTTAGAATCTTCCATTTGAAACCTTTTCAACATTTAGATATTTTTCTTGAGAAAGAAATATTCCTTCAGAATTCTGAGTAATTTGTAGGTCAAGAAAAAATAACAGTTCCCCTATCGTAGAAATTTCAAATTCAAACTGCATGGCAGAAGCAAACCATTTTACCAGTGAAGAATTATTACTACCGAAGATGATGTCATCTACATAGACCAACACAATGAGAAAATCATTACCTTATGTTCTGATATATAGATTGATGTCAATTGTTCCTCTCTTGAACCCTTTGTCTTGAAGATATGTATCCAGTCTGTGATACCAGGCACGAGGAGCTTGTTTCAACCCATATAAGGCTTTCTTCAATTTGTAGACAAAGTCAGGGTTATCTGACAGTTGGAAACCCTCTGGTTGTTCAATATAGACTTCCTCTTTTAGATCTCCATTTAGAAAAGATGACTTGACATCCATTTGATAGACTTTAAACTTCTTATGACAAGCATAGGCAAGAAACATTCTAATAGCTTATAATCTTGCTACAAGCGCAAATGTTTCATCAAAGTCCATTCCTTTTATTTGAGCATATCCTTTGCAAACCAATCTAGCTTTATTTCTTACAATATTTCCTTGCTCATTCATCTTATTTTTGTAGACCCATTTTGATCCTATTACATTTTTATCTGTTGGCCTAGGAACGAGTTCCCAAGTGTCATTATTTTCAATCTAGTCTAGTTTTTCATTCATTGATTTTAACCAATTTACGTCTTTACTAGCCCAATTGAAGTTCTTGGGTTCCACCATGGATATGAAGGCTATATGTGATTGCTCAGTATTTTTTATTATCTTTCTCCTGGTTTGTACACCTTTGTATTTTTCACCAATTATCTAACTTGAAGGATGATTCTTTTGAGTAGTTCTGGAGGAAGAATTTGATGTTGTCTGTTGATTTGAGTTTGCCTGAGTATTTGCATATTCATCTAAATTAGAGTCTTCTTGTTCTAATTCTTGGACTTGTTCAGCTTCAACTTCATCTATATCCTCTATTGTTGATTCAGTATTGTTCACCTCTCTTACTGGAATTCCTTCATCAACTTTTATGCCAATATAGTCAACCAATTTATGCAACCTCTTATTATAGCATATGTATCCTTTACTGTTTGTAGCATACCATAATAAGATGCCTTCATTAGCCCTGTCATCATACTTGCCAAGGTTCTCACTATTATTTTTTATGTAACACTTACTCCCAAAGACTTTGAAGTGTTTGATTGAAGAAGGTTTTCTATACCATAGTTCATAAGGTTTCTTATCACTGTGTGGTGTGAGGTGGGTTTTGTTAAGAACATGGATTGTTGTGTGTATTGCTTCTACCCAGTAGGTTTGACCAATGTTCTTCTAATTCATCATTGACCTGGCCATTTGCTGCATGGTTCTGTTTTGCCTCTCAACTACTCCATTTTGTTGTGGAATTCCTAGGATTGTGTATTCTCTCTTGATCCCATTTTTATCACAGAATTCCTTAAAATCACTTGACATAAATTCTCCTCCTCTGTCTGATCTTACTGCCTTTAACCTCTTACCTATCTGATTCTTAGTTAAAGCCTTAAATATTTTAAATTTCTGAAATGCTTCAGCTTTTTCTTTGAGAAAAGCAACCCAAGTAAGTCTAGAGTAATCGTCAATGATCAACATAAAGTAGTTTTCCTTCCATGTGCCTTCTTGTCTTGATGGTCCACATAAATCCATATGAATTAATTGGAGTGGTTTCTCTATTGAAGTAGAGCTCTTGGATTTAAACTGATTCATGGTTATCTTTCCTACTTGGCAAGGTTTAAACACAGAGCCTTGTGTCTTTGATATTATTGGAAGATCTTTTACTGCCTCAAGATTTTTGAGCTTGATTAAGTGGTCAAAGTTTAGATGTTCAAGTCTCCTATGCCATAACCATATTTCATCATGTTTGCTTAGATGACACTCTTCTTTATATTCTTTCAACACATATACATTATTATTTGTCCTTATGCCTTTAAACACCACTTGTCCTGAGCTTACAGACTTTATCTTTCAATCCTTGGAAGTGAACACCACTTCACATCCTCTATCACACATTTGACTTACACTAAGCAAATTGTGTTTTAGCCCATCCACAAGCTGAACATCTTGGGATTTTTTTTTACCATTACTCAAACTCACCATCCCTTTACCCTTGATTTTACCAAGAGCATCATTTCCAAAGGTTACATCTCTTGATTTTCTTTCACTTAGAGACAGAAACTTACTTTTGTCTCCTGTCATATGTTTGGAGCATCCACTATCAATATACCAAGGGTTATTTTGTCTTTGAGATGACAACACTAATCCACACTTGTCATTTTCTTTCTTCTTCCAAACCTTGACGTTTTCAGCAAAGGGAGTCGGATCTGATTCATAGTTTCATAAGCGATAGTCTGCAGCTTTATGTTCATAATTATGGCAGGTGTAACATTCTGGTTCATTGAATAAGGGATCATAATGGTTGTTATGCTTAACTTGTGTCCTTTTCCCAGCCATCACATGGTTTGCAGTCTGTGATTGTTTGTTACTTGGCTGTCTCATTCTTGGTTGTGGCAGATATCTATTCCTCGAGTGTTTTGATTTCTCATATCTAAATCTTAAAGAACACTTTACAGCTTTGTGACCAAAGTTAGAACAGAAAAACAATATCCATAGAAAAATCCTTTGTACCTGGAAAATGGTTGTCTTCTTTAAGAAGGTCGATTTCTTTGTTCTACAGATTTAGTTCTGGCACTTTTTCTTTCACTCTTCCTTGGCGACTAATTATCTTCCTGTGTTTATCCATATTTGTTGTTGTCAATGAATGTAGATTTGATGGATTCTTCCTCGCTTGGATGACTATAACTTGATCCTTCTTCATAACCCAAACCAATTTTCAAATTTGGATTCCTTTGTTGATTCAGAATGGTGGTTAATCCTTCTAAGGATTTAATGCTTGGAATATTTTGGAGATACAATGCTTTGAACTTCTCCATCTCTTTTCTGGTTTTTCTACCTCTTCTTCCAAGGCTTCACATCTTGCCTTCTTCTCTGATAACTGTTGTTTCAGAATGTCCTCTATTTTCTTTGTCTCTTATAACTCCACCTTTAGCAGGGCAAAGTCTTCATCAGGTTTTTTAGCATTATTTTCAAACTGTATCAACAACTATTTTTGTTTTCTCTTATGGAGTCTGAGTCCGTCAATCTCTTCTAAGGAACTGATTAGTTCACCTTCCATATCAACCACAAATTCTTCATCATTAACATCACTTCCTGTATTTTGATTAACATAATCCTCTTTGGCCATAAGCACAAAGTCATTAAGCTTATCTTTACCATCACAATCATTATCTATGTCTCCTGAAGAATCATCATTGTTTACACATAAACTTTTCTTTTTATCAAATCTCTTGGATTTATACTTCTCTTCACCTTCAAAGTTCTGGTCCTTCTTCTTGTGTGGACACTTAGATGCAAAGTGACCTATCCTTCCACAGTTAAAAAATTTGAAGGGCAACTTGCCTGATCCTTTCTTTAGTCTTCTCACAAATTTTGCTTCAATTTCATCAGGCTCAGAATCCTCATTCGTGTCTGCTTTAAAATGATTCTCTAGAGGTCGGTTTATCTTTAACTATCCTCATTTCATATGCAGCCAGCATTCCTAGAAGTTGATCAAAAGCCAAAGATTTTAAATCATCAAGTTCTTCTATAGCTGAGACCTTTGGGTTGAACCTATTTGGTAGAGATCTCAAAATTTTCTGAACTAAAGAGGGTTCCTCAATTTTTTCACCAAGTGCTTTCATTGCATTTACTAGTTCTTCAACTCTCATAAAGTACTTCCTAATAGTTTCATCTTCTTTCATCTGTAGTTGTTCAAACCGTACTCTGTAGGTTTGAAGCTTGGCATATTTTACCTTCACATTACCTTCATAACTGCTAATGAGTTTGTCCCACATGTCTTTGGCAGTTTCTAAATGCATAACCTTTACAGATTATGCTTTTGCAAGCTCACTCATAATAGAATTCATAGCCTTAGCGTTGAAGCTGAATTCTAGCTTGTCATCCTTATTAGCTAGTACAACAGGCTTTACATAACCAGTCTCTACCACATCCCAAATATTTGCACCTAACACCATTATGTAGGTTCTCATCCTAACTTTCCAGAAGGCAAAGTTTGTTCCATTGAACAGGGGGGCCTTATTGGTTTAATTCCCTTCATGGATTGACATGTTTAAGCTTCTTGATCTACCTTTAGATAAAAGGAATCGGATCTGATACCAATTGTTGAACAACTGAGAGGGGGGGTGAATCAGTTGTTATTGTGCTTAAACAATTATACCCATTTTAAACTCTTCACAGAACACTCAATCACAATCACAATCATACAGGGAAGTAAGCACTAGAATATTAAACATCAATCACACACATGAAATACACAAAGACAGATATTTCCTGAGGAAACCCATAAAGGGAAAAACCTCTTCTTCTTGATATGATAACTAATCTTTATTTTCTTTACATTATCATTCTTATGAGCACCAACTCATTGTGAGGCTACCACCTTTGTTTTGCAATCTGCAACTTGCTGAGAGCACCAACTCTTTGGATTATCTAGCACCCACTAGAAGGAAGCCCCAACTCCCTAAGTGTTCCAGCACCAATTGGATGGAAGCACCAACTTCCAGTCACACAGGAACCGACCTGTATAACAGAGAAAAATAGTTCTCCCTTGCACTACCCTGCCACCCTGGTTTTTTTGGCTGCAACCAGATGGAAGCTACAACTCCCTGTGTTCAAGCACCCACTTGAACCTCTGAGGACAACATTCCTCCCTAACACCTCCCTTCCACCCTGAAATATTAATCTTTGCTTGCTTGAATCTATTACAGTGATACGATATTCATTAATGGCTTACCAGTCTCATCATTGTTCTGATACACTGCTCTGCTCTGCCTACTTCAATGTCCTCCTCGCATATTCATAAGATTTTTGTTATTATGCTTTGTCTCTATGTGCGTACCTCAACTTTTTATTCCTCTCTCATATATCCATCTCTATTCTATGCTTCATGCCTCTTCTGTGCATTTTGGCTGTTGTCCACGGCATGCTTTTTCCCGTGTGAAATTACTCTCAACAGAAGCAACCTCCACTTCTTTGTTTTGCGTATATTTAAAGTGACAATTCCTCTAACCGATCATCCAACTAACTCTTCATCCCCTCTAGTGGCTACACTGAGTCTGTTCTTCATCCATGGTCGTTATGCTGAGATTGTTCATCATTAGTGGTCGTTCATGAGATTCTTGGATTTTCTGGCAGCTACAGTCTTCGATGTTTTTCCATCTATCAAGGGTCTCTATGATGGGTCTGCATTCCACTGGCAGTTACCTTGAGACTCTTCATCTTCTCTGGAGATCACCCTGAGATTCTTCGAATTCTCTGGTAGATGCAATAAGTCATTTTATGCAATTACAATCAGTCTATCTCTAGTTGTTACTGAGAGAACCTCCGCGCACTCATGTCTTTGGCGCCTTTTTCCCTCTCTCAGAAATCTACACAATGGGTGCCAGCCCTTCTTGCTAAGCCCCTACCTTCCACATGATCATGGTTGTGACTAAATGCCTATCCAACAGGCACTTCACGACTTCACATTTCAGGATATCCAGCTGCAAGTTGCCTCGATCTTCCCAACTCACAAAACATTGAAATAGAGCCTAGCACAGCTAGCTCCTTCCCTTCACTCCTGTTGATGTGACCACTAGCTATGACCAGGGGCCAAGCACGAGGTTTCTTCATGATTCCTCATATCGCGACCTCCTGCTGTGAGTTGCTTCCAAACTCACGATATGCGAAACTCTGAAATACTTCATATCATATCAACGGTCTAGATCTTTCCCTTTGATCGACGACTACGATCAAATCGTGATTTCGTGTTTCGTGATTTCCTGCTGTGAGTTGCCATGAATATATCAACTTGCGAAACTCTGAAATGTTCCATATCAAATCAATGGTCGATATTTCTCGGTGATCCGATGATTCAAATCATTTCACAACTTCGCATATCGCGAGTTCCTATGTCACATTCCTTTGACTTCTCCAGCTCGCAAGTCAGTGAAATGTTGATCTCTTGTGACGTGTCCTCTAGATCCAATGACCCAGATCATTTCGCGAATTCACATTTCGCGAGTTCCTCCAACTCTCACCTTTGACTCTTCCAGTTCGCGAGTCAGATAAATTCCAATCAATCACCACATATCCTCTTGCTTCAATGGCCCAGAAAATTTCGTGACTTCGCATATTGCGAGTTCCCACACCACGCTCCTTTGACTACTCCAATGTGCAAGTCAATGAAATTCCAATCAATCGCCACATGTCATCTAGCTCCAATGGCCATGATTGTTTCATGACCTCGCATATCACAAGTTAGAGGATAGTAATCAGACTTATCCTCTTCACAATTATACAGGATCTGACGGCTATTGGTCCTCGGCGCTCAGATCCAACGTCTAAGATTTGTTCTCCTCTTCTATGCACTCCTCCTGTTTGAATTTAGATCTGAAGGTGATCGGGAATTCAGGATGGGTGATCCAATGATCACTATTGCTCCTCCTCCTGAGCTTACACTTATGTTCTTTCCATGCCATCATCGTTGCACTGGTGATCTTTCTATCATTGGAAAACAAGTATACTCTCAGTGTGTTGATCTTGCCATCAATGACAAACAAGCATACTTTGGCTTCTGTCTATAAATATGCCAACAGATTCATTCTTGCTCGTAGTGGGCATCCCCAAGGATCAAAAGGGAGATTTCCCTCTACCCATGGAAGTGATAAAATCACACCGCACGAAGGATGGAGTGAAAGAAGTTGCATAGGAAGGAAGGACATTGGAATCCATGTCTCCCCAGTAGCAGATACCCTAGAGAAGAGGCAAGCCAAGGAAGAACAAGGAAGTTGGGGAAACTTGAGTCCCAATTGAGTCATGTGCAAGATCAGCTGCCAAAGAATTACTTATGCGTGTTATTCGGCTGGAACCTGTCGAGTGTACAAGTCAAGAAAACTGGAGCAGAACCACGAGGACAAATACCGTAGGCACTAATGTTCGAGAGCCATCTCAACAGTTGAAGAAGGCGCAACTCGCTATCGTCGAACTTTACCAGGAAAATAGAGAACTAAAATGACAGTTGGAAGCAAAGACCCTCAAAGTGTTGACATCACAAGGCCTAGAGGGAAATATGACATGGCACAAGAGACAGCTCCGGGAAGCTCAGGATATGATCGTACAGTTGCGCAAAACATAAAGGACGTCGGAAGAAAGGAATTCAAAGCAGATCAGATAATGTGAAGCAGTTGGGGAGAAAATTCGTGCGGATCTTACCAGCGCACAGAAGAAACATGATTAACTGAGTTCATTTTGGTATTCTTGAACGTGGCACAAATCTTGGCAGTTTTGAAGAAGGAATCGCCCTTGGATGGTTTTGTCATTTTGTTAATGACTGTGACAGTCGGTCGCCACGTATGCGCCCTAGAAAATGAGCAGGCGACTGAAAGAAGGATCGTTACAGTAGATGACAGGAATCTGACAGAGCACTGGATTGTTTCTAATAGCCTGTCAAAGGAAGGCAGCGACACTTCACTCTCCCTTATGACGAGACCTTGTTGATAACCGAACCCTCGTGGAAAATACAAGTGGTTATGACGTGACCAAACACAATTGGTTTCTATTTTTGGAAAGAGGTCATACAAAAAGTTATTGAACAGAGGATGGATAGTTTCCTAGATTCTAGGGATAGTAGCTAGGGAGCAAGGCAACGCAAGCGGAGCCCTTGCCTATATATTTTATCTTTTCAATGTAAGTAAGGTTGGTTGGAAAAATTAGTGTAGCTAGTGACTATTGAATGTAGTTTGAATTCGATCGAAATTTAATGCAAAATTCCTGAAGCTTTGATGAAAATGTTCTAATTTTAGCAGTCAGATGTATTGTTCCTGTGTTCTTTATCCATATCTATTTCTGTCTTACTAGGAACGTAATTTCGAACCTGGGATTCGCTACACAGCACCTTGGCATTCACGCCATCCAAACAAACTGTTTTCCGCTAAGTTAACTATGAATTCATCCTCAGAGGTGCTTCGAGTTACTTCATGTGTTATTCTCCCTGCCACACACAATGATTTTTAACTGAAGACAATTACTCACTTAGCCTTTATCCTCTCAAGTTCAGTCACCGAGTCATTTGTTTCCATCATTTTCTTAAACCAACTCCATAGCCCAAGGTCTTCCTCTCTTGTGCCAATAGAACCAGGAATTTATTATTTAAAGGTGTTAAATCTAGCAGACAACTTAAATTCATATACTGTATTGAGACGAAGTCTTCTGAGAGAGCCCTCTCCAGGTCTGAAAGGCTAGTTTCGAGTCTCAAAGTTGGTTTGTAGGTTGCCTCTGTCATTTGTTTCTCATCCAAATGAAGTTTACAGAGTGCTAACATTCTGGCGTCGTTGTCGGGGACGGAATTGAATAACGTTTCCCTGGGATAACGACTAAAGTTACAGTTTTGACCCCCGAGGGTAACAGAGGGACAAACATTTCTATTGGTTGAAACCTTTACCCTGTCGAGTCCAGTCAAAAAGACCTGTAGCACCATGTAACGCGGTTCAGGAACACTAGCTCCGAAGACGATCCACACTAGAGTAAATCCTGACCCAAACCCTGTAGAGCCTATGTGCGACCCCGAGAAAATTATGCACAGGACTAGAGAGCAATCGTCGGACCCGTTCTATTACCTGGACATAATCCTATCCTTACCAAAGACGGCGTGCAAAGCAATGACAACATTGAGTTTGATGCATTATTTGAGCAGACCCTGTTCAGTTCTAAGTCAGAAACCAGCTTGGACGAGATATTTTTCAACCAGAAGAGATTCTAAGCCTGGATGCCTAATAATATCCCTCAAATCCCCAACCCTCCTAGATCCCTGGCCGCCAAATTTTCCCCCCTCATTCTGCCATCCCAACTGCATGATTTGCCCCAAAATTACAGCCATAGGATTAAGCTCTACGATGTTGAAGGGAACGTTTCATCCTAAAGGCATCTAGATTTGTTCAACGATTTTATCGACCTAAAGAAGACATGAAAATGAGGTTGTTCGTGCAGAGCCTTTCGGGGGAGGTGAGGAAATGGTTCAAAGCCCTCCTGGCATCAAGCATTCGAGACTTCGTCGCATTCGAAACTTCTTTCATTACTAGATGGGGAAACAAGAAGAACCCCTTGTATTTGTTGACGCAGTACAATAATATGAAGAGGGCGCTGGAGGAGACGGTGCAAGAATTCTCAGCCCGTTTCATGAGGGTTTATAACTCAATTCCTGTAGAAGTCCAGCCACCCCTTGGGGTTGCGCAGTTGCAATACACCGAGTCCTTCATCAGTGATTTCGCCTTGTTGTTGAGAGAAAGAAGATCAACAAATCTAGATGCAATGATGAGCGACACAATCGAATTCAAGGCAAACATGATGGCGTCGGGGAAGATCAAACATAGATTCAACAGAGGTGATAAGAAACCCCAAGGAGACTCACAGCCATTGACATCTCAGTCTTCGGACAACGAATTCAACTTGATGATAAAGACGATAGAGAAACTGATGGAGAGAATGTCTATGGGAAAAAGACCTACTGCCTAAGAACAGCATGACCCCTAGCCTAGAAATAAGAACCTCAGAAGGGGTCAAGTTCCTCAGATCAAACAGAGGGAGCAGAGAGAGTAGGGCGACTAGCAGACAAGGCCTCTGTTTCAAAACAATTACATGGACGAGGACTTCGATCAGATGCTTGAAGACCAAATGCATTGTTGCGATGACAAGAATCTGCGCGTGTATTTGACAAAGGGAGAACATGATCAGTACATGAGAGAAAATTATGATATGATGCTTGAGATGAATGACACGATGTCCTGAGAAACAGAAGAGTTCAGGAAAGGTTATGAGAATGCCATCATGCAGTTTCAAAAGAAATATAACCTTGGGAGCAAAAATGTTCCTACCAAACCTCAGTAGACAAATCCCATAAGGAAACCTTTGGCGAACACCCCTTCCACAAGCTGACCGAAGCCAGAAAACCCGACCAAGGATGCAACTGAAAAGGCAAAGTCAAAGGAGGAAGCCCCGGGGAAAGCGTTGGATACAAGTCGGGAAGTGTGTGGAAAAGAGGTAGAGAAGGTATTTCCCCCCTTTAACTTTGAGCATGAAATGGACAAAATCAAAATCTTCGTCCCATTCAACGAACTTATCAAAAGGGGTGAATATAGGGAGCAGATTATTAAAATGGGACAAACTCCCAACACTTTGAACATCCAAGACGATCACCCTGCCATTTTTTTTGGTCCACACATAGAGGAGAGAAGGGATACTGAGGATGTTCCCCCATTCTATGTCAGTTTTAAATTCCATGACATGACCCTGCATAACACCATGCTAGACTTCGGGGCTTCGCACAAACTCATGCCAAAGGTGATCATGGACAATTTGGGTTTAGACATCACCAGGCCCTATAAGAACCTTTTTTCTTTTGATTCAAGGAAGGTCAAGTGCTTGGGTCTCATCAAAGACTTGGTCATGGCGTTGGCCCAAATTCCTTCGAAGAACATGGTTATGGATGTGGTCATGGCAGACATACCGTAAGTTTGGCATGCTGCTATCCAGGTCGTGGGCTGCGAAGTTAAAGGGGACCCTGCAAATGGACATGTCATACACCACCATTCCTATCTTTGGCCAGAATAGACGGTTCTACAGAGAAGTGTTCTTTTGATGGCACTGTTAGTAAGGAAGGATCAGGGGGCAGCATATGGATAAGCCCCCCACGAGGTGGGCATAAAACTGTGCTCGTACAATCTCACGTTCGAATGTAAAAATAACATGGCCGAGTATGAGGCACTGATTTTGGGCCTAAAGGTTTTGAAATAATTAGGTGCAAAAAGGATAGTGGTGCACGGGGACTCTGAACTGGTTATAAACCAGGTGAAGGGCATATATCAATCCAAACACCCCAGGCTGAGAGCATACAAAAACCTAGTGTTGGACCTCCTCTAAGAATCCTTGGAGTATAATCTGTGAGGGATCCTAAGGGGGTAGAATCAAATCACTGACGCATTGGCCACCTTGACCTCAGTTTTCAAAATTCCCATCCTTCCCAACAGAAAATACGAGATCGAAGTCAAACACAGGTCTTCAGTGCCTGATAATATCAAATGTTGGCAGGTGTTTGAGAATGACAAATAGGTGGAGAGATTCTTCCTAATGAGCGACAAGTTCGCTAACATAAACATTGTTGACGAGTGTTTTTGTGATGAAGATGAGAGCGAAAATGCATGCAGTGGTGACGACCCTTTCCAGAACCAAATAGTAGGAAGGGACATAGTACAGCTAAAAAATAATTTCATCCCAAAGGGTTTAGTTCCGCTGGAAAAGTTGTTTGATGAAAACAACATGGCTAGAAATCCCAAGATCACTGCAAACGATGAGGATCGAGATTGAGAAGAACCCAAAAATAATCAAATTGTCAAAAATGCTCAGTCCAGAGGTCAAGCAAGACTACATCAATCTCATGAAGGATTTCCCCAATGTTTTTGCTTGGAGTTATGACGACTTGAAGGTGTATGACACTAAAGTGATTCAGCATGTCATCCCTCTAAAAGAAGACTAGAGGCCTTTCAAACAAAAGTTGAGATGGATAAATCCCCTACTCTTGTCGTTGATCAAAAAGGAGGTAAAGAAACTCTTTGATGCTAAAATTATCATTTCTTTAAGGTTTTCGAAGTGGGTGGCCAATTTGGTACCTGTAAGAAAAAAGAGCGATGAAATAAGATTATGTGTGGATTTTCAAAACTTAAACAAAGTGTCCCTTAAAGACCACTACCCACTCCCTAAAATGGACTATATTCTGTAAAAGGTGGTGGGGTCCCAAAAGATGTCCGTGTTGGATGGATTTTTAGGCTATAATCAGATCATGGTCCACCCGCACGACAGAGAAAAGATGGCTTTTACGACACCATAGGGGACATTCATGTATGCCAAGATGCCTTTCGACCTGATGAACGTTGGAGATACCTTTCAGAGGGCAATGGACATATCATTTGCTGATGAAAAGGACATGTTTATTGTGATCTATCTAGATGACATCACAGTATATTCTGACTCCGATGAACAACACCTCAGACATCTGAAGAAAGCTTTCCAGAAGTGCAGGAAATTCGTCATATCATTAAATCCAAAAAAATCACATTTTGGGATGCAAGAAGGGAAGTTGTTGGGGCACGCCATCTCAAAAGAGGGTATCAAGATAGACCCCAGCAGGGTTGAAGGGATCCTGAAAATCGGCACTCCGTGCAGTAAGAAGGAAGAGAAATCCTTCCTGGGAAAGGTGAATTTCTCAAGAAGGTTCATTCTGAACCTGGCAGAAATTATAAAACATATCACCTGCATGCTCAAAAAGGGAAATGAGATCAAGTGGAACCCGGAAGCCAAGAAATAATTTGAGGATATCAAAGTAGTGCTGACTAAAGCTTCTGTGTTGGTCAGTCCAGACTTCACAAAGGACTTCATCTTCTTTTCATTTGCCTCGGAGCATACAATTGTTGGCGTGTTGATACAGAAAGACGATCATAACTTTGAGAAACCCATAGCCTATTTCAATAGGACGTTGAGGGATTCTCCACTAAGGTACGACATTATGGAGAAATAAGCATATGCCTTAGTAAAATCTCTAAAAGAGTTCAGGACGTACATATTACACTCCCACGTTATTGCTTATGTGCCCAGCAACTCAGTCAAGGATTTCCTAACTCAACCTGACCCTGAGGGGAGGAGGGGTAAGTGGATAGCGGCCATGCTAGAATACAATATTAAAATCAAGGCCACGAAGTTGATTAAAGGGAAGGGCCTTGAAAATTTGATGGTGTATTCGGACTGCGATGTTGTGGGGATCAACTTCAATGTTGATCTGTTAGAGAATCCTCAGGAAGAAACAAATGCGTGGGTGTCTCGAGATTTTGTTGATTCTTCATGGTATACATACATCATCTATGTGTTGAGGAATCTGCAAGCCCCTCTGAGTTTAAGTAAGACCAAGGCCATATTTTTAAAGCTCAAAGTGGTTAAGTTCTGCATCCTGGATAGTTCACTATACTGGAAAGATCCCGAAGGGATATTGCTGAGTTGTTTTCTAGAAAACGATGCAAAACAAGCTATCGAAGAATTTCACAAAGACGATTGCAGAGGACACCACTACTGAAAAACCACTGCGCAAAAAATCTTGAGAGTGGGTTGTTATTGGCCTACCATATTCGCAAACATATACAAAGAAGTTTCTAGTTGCCATGAGTGTCATATTTTTGATGGAAGAAGGAAGTTGTGGCCGCTGCCACTAAAACCGATCTCGGTCGAAGCACCTTTCATGCAGTGGGGATTGGATTTTATAGGGGAAATAAATTTTCCATCCTCGGTGCAGCACAGATGGATACTCACGGCCATAGATTACTTCACGAAATGGATAGAAGCAATCCCCACGAAGCAAGCTATTGATGCAGTCATTATCCAATTTTTGGAGACAGACATCCTATTGAGATTTGGATGCCCTATCAAGATCATAACAGATAACGTGGCCACATTCAAGTCCAAGAAGATGGAGAATTTTTGTCAGGATTACAATATAACCCCGGGGCATTCTACATTGTACTACCCGCAAGGAAATGGGTTAGCAGAATCATCAAATAAAATCCTGACCAAGATCATCAAAAGACTCCTGCAAGACAACAAGAAGGCCTCGCATAAAAAGATTATTTATGTGATGTGGGCGGACCAGGTTACCACCAAGAAGTCCATCTCAACGTTGCCATTCCAGATTGTATACGGCGTAGACGTAATTTTCCCTACCTCACTAGGGTTGCCCGTCAGAAATTTGCTACAAGAGCAGGAGGCCGAGCCAGATTACACATATAGGAGAATAAATTAGCTAATTCACACACAGCAGATGAGGGAACAGGTGTACAATCGATCACAACTCCATTAGGAGAGGATGAAGAAAAAATTTGACAAGAATTCTAAGCAAGAGGAATTTTAGTTGTGGGATCTGGTGTTGAAATGGGATGCAAGGAATGAGGACAAAGGAAAGCACGGAAAACTCGATAATCTTTGGACAGGCCCAATCAAAATCGGTGCATATCGCAGAAATAATGCTTATTTTCTAGAAGAACTAAATGGAGAGTGCGTTGGTTGGGGGCCTATAAACGGCAGGTTCCTCAAACACTATCTGGTGAAATAAAATCTGTTAAGTCACATGTCAATGAAAATAGTCATTTTATTTTTGTGTCGAGTCAGTATGTCAGTAGAAAATTGAAGCCCGAAGTGAAGGCCCTGAGTTTACACCTGATCTTCTAGAAACTGCATCGATAGGTTTAGGTTGTGTTTTGTTTTTCATATTTCAGTGTCTGAAAGTCGAATAAGGCCCAATGGTTAGACACCTGGTCTACTGTTCTTTGCTACCTCGCTGGGAGGATAGCATCCCCATTGGAGCCAGTTGTTAGTGTCGTCATTTTCCTTTTAGTTAGAGTCGATCTTAGTTGGGTTTACATCTATGTGTCAAAGAATGTAGGGTCAGGTACCAGACAACATAGAGGTCGAAGTCAAGCAAGTGGTTATTTGGCCCTTGCAGTCGGAAACGGATGTCACAGTCCAAACATGTGTAAAAGTATGAGTCTGTTCCAAAAGAGTCGGGTCCTGTCATAAGGTAAGTTCTTACGTGCCTCGGATAAGGGCAAGTTGTTTAACATAAGTCGCATCGGCAAGTGCAGTGACCATTATCGACTCATTATGAAGGCTGGAAGAATGAAAAACGCAGCGTTGTTATCACGTATGCCCTGCAGCCCTTCTCAGTTGTACTTTACACGTGCGGATGTGCTATGGAAAATCTGCAGTTCATTTCGAAACATCCAGTTTCCATGAATTCAGCTTTCCTTGGAATGATTCCACCTCCCTCCCACTCTGTTATAAATTTTGTATGTTCTGCGTGCATTCTACTCACCCGCCAAGCTTTTGCATTGTTTGTAATTTTCTCTCGCAAGATCAGATTGATCAAGTTTCCCACCTTGGGCCTTTACCAAATCCACCGCGCGTAGGTAAAATACGAGGTGCACCATCGAAACCTCCCAGAACATAATAAAGGGTGTGCGAAGTGATATACATGCCAGGCCTGAGCCCCAAAGTGACTAGGATTCATTCTTGCTCACAGCGGGTGTCCCCAAGGATCAAAAGGGAGATTTCCCTCTACCCGCGGAAACAATAAAATCACACTGCTCGGAGGCTGGAGTGGAAGAATTTATGCAGGAAGGAAGGATGTTAGAAGCCCTATCTCCCCAACAGTAGATACCCCAGAGAAGGGGCAGGCCAAGGAAGAACAAGGAAGCTGAGGAAACCTGAGTCCCAAACGAGTCGCGCACAAGATCAACTGTCGAAGAATTACTTATGCGCGTTATTCAGCTGGAACCTGTCAAGTGTACAAGTCAAGAAAACTGGAGTAGAATGAGGAGGACATATACCATGGGAACTCATGTTTGAGGGCCATATCAGCAGCTGAAGCAAGTGCAACTCGCTATCGCTTAACTTTACCAGGAAAACAAAGAACTAAAACGACAGTTGGCAGCGAAGACCCTCGAAGTGTCAGCATCACAAGGCCGTGAGGGAAATGTGAAGTGGCTCAAGAGACAGCTCCATGAAGGGCAGGATAAAATCATACAGATGTATGAAACACAAAGGACGTCAAAATAAATGAACGTGAAGAAGCTTAGAGAATGTGAAGCGGCTGGGGAGAAAGTCTGCGTGGATCTTGCTAGTGTGCAGAAGAAATGTGATTAACGAACTTCATTTTGGTATTCTCGAATGTGGCATAGATCTTGGAAGTTTTGAAGAAGGCATCGCCCTTGGATGGTTTTGTCATTTTGGTAACGACTGCGACAGTCAGCATTCATTTTCCATTGTACGCACCCTAGCAAATGAGCAGGTGGATGAAACCAGAACCGTTACAGTAGATGGTGGGAATCTAACAGAGCACTGAATCATTTCTGATAGCCTGTCAAATGAAGGCAACAACACTTCACTCTCCCCTATGACGAGACCCTGTTGATAACCGAACCCCCGTGGAAAAGACAAGCGGTTATGACGTGACCAAACACAGTTGGTTTCTATTTTTGGAAAGAGGTCATACGAAAAGTCATTGAACAGAGGACGAACATTTTTCTAGATTCTAGGGATAGTACCTAGGGAGCAGGGCAGCCCAAGCGTCGTCCTTGCCTATATATTTTATCTTTTCAATGTAAGTCAGGTTGGTTGGAAAAATTAGTGTAGACAATGACTATTGAATGTAGTTTGAGTTCGATCAAAATTCAATGCAAAAGCCCTGAAGCTTTGATGAAAAGATTATAATTGTAGCAGTCGGATGTATTGTTTCCTTTCTTTGCGTATGTACTTCCTATGTTCTTTATCCATATCTACTTATGTCTGAATAGGAACATAATTTCAAACCTGGGATTCATTGCGTAGTGACCTAGGATTCGCGTCATTCAGACAAACCGTTTTTTGCTTAGTTAACTCTGAATTCATCCTCAGAGGTGCTCCGAGTTACTTCATGTGTTCTTCTCCCTGCCACACATAACGATTTTTAACTGAAGACTGTTGATCGATTAGCCTTTATCCTCTCAATTTCACTCACCAAGTCATTTGTTTCCATCGTTTTCTTAAACCGACTCCATAGCCCAATGTCTTACTCTCTTATGCCAATAGAACCAGGAATTTATTATTTAAAGGTGTTAAATCTAGCCAAAAACTTAAAGCCATATCCTGTATCGAGACAAAGTCTCACGAGAGAGCCCTCTCCAGGTCCAAAAGGCTAGTTTCAGGTCTCAAAGTTGGTTTGTAGGTTTCCTATGTCATTCGTTTCTCAGCCAAACGAAGTTTACATAGTGATAACACTATGTACAAAGAGATACCATCAAACATGTGCCATATCACTCATATACCATACAAAAAACCATATGCCAAGTACCCAATATGTGACTCTATCAATGTATCATACCATCACCAAGGTGTACCATGCATAATCATTACCATGACATGCCTCAAGCATGTACCATTACAACATAAGAAAAAACTAACACATAAGCAAACCTCTGATCCTGTAGACACCCTGATATATCAGATAACAATTAAGTAAACCAACATGGGCATCGACAACCTAGAACAAGCATCACTTCTCAACCTTTCATAAGCCTTTTCACAGATCCGTGACTTGTTCCTCTATTACCCGCAGATATCCACGCTTTCCTCCACTACAGCCCGCATACATCCGTGCCCTACTGACATGTAACCCACAGATTTCTATGCTTATTTGTCCATCCACATTTTTTTTCATTGAACCTTGTGTATGTTCGTGCTTCTTTGAGCCTGCAACTCGTGGATATTTGTGCTCTTCCTTCACTATAATTCGTGGATAAACTCAAGAAAACCCTATAACAGTAAACTCAACTTCTTCCCTTCGGCTCCTGCAACTTCTCTCTTGACTGAACTTCACTGCCTCAAACTCACTGCTTCAGATCTATCAATA
>JZKD02S1673231.1:825442-846096 GCA_000966675.3 Picea glauca
AATGACCCTTTTTGAGGATTTTTTCCATATGGTGTGAGCTGACAATCTCTGAAGAACCTACAGTTATTCCTTCGAAAGTGTAATGGTGCCCCAACTATTGGAAGCTCATGTACAACTCCTTAAAATCCATGGTGATGGGACCCAATGTGTGCAACCATTCAACACCCAAAATAATGTCACAACCACCCATTTCAATGGAAAACATGTGGGATTTCAAAGAATAATCACCAATTTGAAGGCGCACATTTTTACAATGACCCCCATGTTTCATGGAGCTGCCATTACTAATCATGATCTAAAAGTTGTTCACTACATGGACCTTCCTAATGAAAGATGATGTCTCTTAGTGAAAGGGAACCCCTATGTGAGTATATATACGACCCTCACCATCACTTGTAATCATACTATCATATTCATATTCTCATACATTTTATTTAATATATTATTTATCCACATGGATTTCTTTAAACCGTTCCAAATATTTTGGATGTGTGTGATCTGAACCGGGTTCGTTCGTCACATTTGGTATCAGGGCAAGTCTGATCCTGACCTTTGGCCACTAGACTTATAGTCAAAATCTGTAACCCTTGGAAATAAAACCATTGGCCTTTGGCCATAAATAAATTGGAAAGGTCTTTGACCACAATAAACCCTTGGTCATTTATAGTTTGAAAATTTGAAGCGAAATAAATAAATAAATAAATAAAATCTATCCATTGCACATTTGAAGAAAATAAAAAAAAATAAAAATAAAAATTGTTGCACATTCAAAAAGAAAACCAGTGATCAGTATTTCCCTGCGAACAAGGGCGATAGGAGCAGGGGGGGGATTATCTACAATCCCAAAGGAAAAATTGTAACAAACTATGTCTGGGGTCTTGGAACTCTAACAAATAATGAAACAGAGGCCTTTGCGCTCTAGGTTGGCATCAAACTGGCTCTTTCCCACCAAATTAACAATCTCGTCATATTAAGAGACTCAATGTTTTCTATAAGAGACAAAATACACAAGAATATAACAGTAGGTAATATATACAAGGGCATTATGTTTTTCTTCCTAGACACTCTTATATACCTAAACAAATCAAACCTCTTCCATATTACGCGAGACCACAATGAGGAGACAAACAAGAATGCAAAGATTGGATGATCCAGAAGGATCTGTGATTCCTAAAAAATAAACAGTCTCAAATGCTAAAACAGATGACACCGTTGCGTAGGGCCCGACAAGAGATTTTAAGCAGCGCTTGAATCACCTCAAACAGACGTCATCTAAGGAAGATATCGCACTCTGAAGTTTCAGAAAAACATGAAAAAATGGAAAAATGGGGGTGCCACATGGCCTATCCGTACATACCATACAATTGATGTGGAACCATTGAAACGGTGCCACGTGTCCTCCATACAATGATGGGGTAAGCTGATGTGGCATGATCATACACAAGTGGACTAATAAGATCTTAACACGTGGCAATCCATACAAATGACGTGGCAGGATAGCGTCAACATGATGTCATCATGTTGATGTGGCAACATGAGACGCTACCACGTGTCACCTGATTTTGGCCTTTTGGGGTGTTATCACCCCATAAATTATGGGAATCAACTGATGACTTGGATATTATCTGTATCTAGTGCTTTTATTGACAATCGATTTTTCATTTTGCAAATAATTTGAGAAAAATAAAAAAAGAAAAAAGAAAAAGGAAAAGAGAAAGAGAAAGAAAAGAGAAGAAAGAAAAAATAGTAAAAGAAAAGAGGGCATAAAAGAATTGAAAAGAAAAAGGCCCATGCAATAATAGTAACTTGGCCATACCTTTCAAGCATGGCCAAGTTCTTTTAAATTTTAATGTTGATAGGTTAGTGAATAAATCTGTCCAGACTGATTAATCCTGGTCAGATAGTCCATAGGTTAGGTTAGTGAATAAATCTGTCCAGACTGTTTAATCCTGGTCAGATAGCCCATAGGTTAGATTAGTGAATAAATCTGACCAGACTGTCTAATCCTAATTAGATAGCCCTTAGGTAGAGTAATTTCTTAACCCAACAGTTTAATCTGGGTTAATTTTCCTAGGAAGATAGGTTAGCATGTACGTTAGTTGCTTCATTTGCTTCACCACAAATGAAACCAGAGTGATGAAAATGTTATGCCATGTTTAAATTTCCTAAGAATAGTTTGGACGAAGTCCCTTGGTGGTGTCTATGTGAAAGGTTTGGGAAAAAACGCGCAAAAAGCACTTATCCTAAGTTTCCCAACACATTTTTCTCCGCTCCTGATTTATGTTACACGCACTTTTCAACGGTCCAGATCGTGGCACCCAGATCTATGGTGCACAGATCATTCCAGATCCCCCTGACCGTTCTGCTTTTAACCGGGGGGGGTCCAGAATCGGTGATAACATTAACGCACATCTGGACGGCCCAGGGAAGGGCTTTTAAATCAACAGTTCATAATGGATTCCGGACCCCCCCCCCCGATCTGTTTTACCTTTAATGGAAGGGGGGGGGGGTCCAGAATGAGTATTAAAGAGCACGCTAAGATCTGCGGCCTGGAAACGGGCGCGCAGATCAACGGTCTAAAAAGGTTTCCGGACCCCCCTTGATGTTCTGCTTTTAACCAAAGGGGGGGGGTCTGGAATTGTTACTTTCCTCCGGCGGGCCCCTGTCATGTGTGGCGTTATCCTATTGGTCCAGAAGTCCTATCCCTATTTGCCATCTGACAGCCCTCGTCACTCATGGACATCATCTCCCACTTGTTCCACTTTCTCCCGAATGGGTCTCGTCACATAACTACTGTCAGTCCCTGCTGTCAGTACCTAATCCTTTTCCACTCATGAATAGCCCCTTATGGTGACTTTTACCTCCAATCACCAGCCTCCATGTCACTCGTCCGTATGTTTTGGCCACCGTCACCAGCCACCTCACCCCCAAGTGGCCCGTTGTCCATTTATTATAGGATAACATACCTGTTATCCTGCTAACCTATCTCCCGCATCCAACCGACCCCAATTTTGAATAAAACTACTGTTATTCCCCTTTCGCTCACTATTCGTCCATCACACCAGAAAATTTACCTCTTACGCCTCCATTGTTTCTCCGTCACCTTCATCCACAGCCAGTCTACCCCACTAACATATTGTTTATTGCAAGTACTATTGCAGAGATGGCGCCAAAGCCAAGACCTATGGAAGGAGAAGAGAATCCTTTTCTTCCTCCTCCTGTCGACCTGGAAAAAATCCCATTGGTTGATAAAGATAGATTGATCACAGATACCATTTGCAACTTCGATTTTTCAAACCTCCAGTCATGGCTCCAAGAGGTGTTCTTGGACCAGAGCGATGAAATTGGACTCTGGGAGTCCAATTTTCCTCTGTACCTTTTCCCCCAGATACATCACTTTCCCGAATTCGCCCTCAAATCCCAAGCTCATTATATTCCCGACCAGAGAGCCATCGTCTCTTCATCTGGAGACGTCCTCTTCTTCATCACTCCCGAATACATTGACCAGATGATGCAAATTCCTCGTGCGGATTCTGTTTCTCCTTTCAACCTAGAAATCCTCACAGCGTTGTATCAAAAGATGACCTTTCCCCAGAGAGCTTAGATATTCGAGCTTTTCCTTCCCACTTCCGCTCAATTCCCTTCCACCAATCCCCCTTACCCGTCATCCATGTTTTCCACTAAGGGAAACCAAATCATTTCCTCCCTGTGTGCCCTGCTAGGTTATTTTTCCGACCAATGGGTAGATGAGCCCATTCTGGGTTTTCTATCCATTTTCTCTAATGATGAAAAGCCCACGACACAGTTTGATTACAACACCTTCTTGGCCAATAATATTCACGAACAGTTCGTGAATTTTGACACAGAAGGCATGTTTAGATACTCATCAATATTAGCCTACATGTTTGTCTACTTCCAAGCAGATAAATTCAGTTTCTCCATGCAGAAAATGGACGCAGAAGGAAGGCCTCAACCATTCATAGCATGGACCTCTTTGTTGAAGCATAATTCCACGGAGTACAGCTTCAAAGCATTCATTGATCTTTTCTACCACCCTCTGGTAAGCATGTTGAGCGGCATTCCTGAGCCTCACATCAACGACGAAGTCTAGAGAATTTTGCATCTCTCGGAGAATACAAACACCAAGGAATAGTACTTGTATCAGAACCACACCAACGTCAGAGTTTTCGGGTGCGAGTTGGCACCCTAAAAGTTGCCCAAATACGTGCCGTTAAGAATTTTTGCTTTAGAGTATATAAGACAAATTATGAATTCTGATGATATTCATTTTGTATCATTAAAGAAGAAGCAGCAACTTCGGATCAAGGGGCAAATTGGATCCTTCATTTGCAATGGTCGAGGTGTCGGAGAAGAAGCTGACCGAATGCTGAAAGAGATGAAGTTTTTCTTAAGCTTCCCATGGCACTATGATCCATGCGGGATCATTTCAGAAATGCGGGTGAAAAATAAAAACATTCTGTATGTTCATGAGTCCAAGCCCGAGATCGAGAAATTTGCAAATCAGACGGTGTGGATGCCTGACACCTTGGTTGAAGTGGAACAATAGGTTCCCCCAACAACTGTGCAACCAACTACCACGCCACATGTCCCTAAGGAAAAATGGCCTCGACAGGAGTCATCTCCGCCTGTAACGGAGGTATCATCAGAAGAGTTCCAGATGCACACCAAGAGGCCAAAGACAGTTTCAACGCCTGGCACGACAGTAGAACAAGAAGCCCCGCCTACCACAGTAACTACCATAGTAATCAAGCCGGTCATTCCACCGTTCGGTTCGAGCCTTTATCAGGGCATCACCCCAACAGTACCGAAGAAATCCATAGACTCTCCCCTGAACAATCAGCCAGGCAAGACTGGGCCCAAATTGGGCATCTTCGAGAAGTACGAGCTGATCAAGAAGAAGAATCAAACCCTCACTAGCAGCACATATGCCCAGTTTCAGAAACAAACGTCGACTGCGCAACATAGACTGTTATCTGCATTCAACACAGAGAAGGGCAGGATGCACATGGTCTTCCTCCAAGCGCAGGTTCTGGATCCCAAGGTGTTCTCGGACTATAAGAGGGCCACTTTCGAATTCCAGGCACAGGACGTGCACCCAGCAGATCAAATGGATTTGCACAAGCAGACAGGGGAGATGGCTTTCCATACACTGGCACATGCTTCTGCTTCTGCAGCAAAATTACAGGTATCATTGAACAATGCTCAGACACAGCTTAAGCTGGAAAAGATATCATCTTTTGCGAAGGACAACAGAATCAAGACCTTGGAGGAGCTGGTTTTAAAGATCGGCTATGATCCATCAAATGTCAAAGCTACAGAAGAGATGATAAAGAAGAAGAATGGAGACATCGAATCCTTAAGAAAACAGCTAAAACTCCCGCCCACAGAGGACTCACAGGCGAAGGAGATAGCAGAGAAAGAAGGTGAGAAGGATGAGATGCTAAAGTTGCTCATGGAGCAGAATGCTCAGCTCAAAGAAATGGAAGCTGAGATGGAGAGATTATTGAAAGAGAAAGAACAGATGAAGCCAATGGAAGGCATTCCATTGAGTGTTATCCCCATTGCAGGATTGAGCACTGCAGAAGTGACAACAATTCCATCAGCAACACCAGTGACATCACAGGAGGGAACAACTGATCTCACCAAATCCTTGGAAAAGATGAACCTACAGGAGACTGAAATCAGCAGGCTTAAGAAAGAAGTTGAGAACCTCCAGGAACTCAAAACTTCTTTCCAGTCCAGTCTCTCCAAAGAGAAACAGGTAACTGAGCAGCTAAAGAAGGAACTACAGCAGCTCCAAAAGAAAACCATGGCAGGAAAGACTTTGGCTGAAGTCAAAGAAAATATATGGACAGATATCACAAAGTCCATCAATGAGATATGGCCCATGATACAAATTATGTTTTAACATAATGAGTTGCTACAGAGGAGAAAAACATGCCATTGAGAAAATCAGAGTAGAATTGGGAGATAGACCAGCTCAGGCAAATGATATCATCAAATTCCTTAATTCTAAGACCAGAGAAGAACTAGAAGAGTTGAAGATAGAGGATAGAACAGAAACCATCCTGGAGGTCAAAAGAGTTTTGACCAAGAGGGGATTGATGCTTCAACTAGAATAAAAAGTTCAGACCATGGACCTGGGGGTACAAAAGTTCTTCAACAAGATCGAAGCTCTCCAGAAGAAGGGTCTCCCTGGTCTGAAAGTTATTAATGATAAACTGATGACACTCCCAGATTATAAAAAGAGACTGTCTGAAGTGTCCAAGGACAGTTCAAAGTTTGCTGGCATACAAGGGAGTATTACTGGCAAAGCATTCTTGGACGCCCTTCAATTCGACATCAACATCCAGCACGAGATTCGATACATATTCCTCACCAACCCCACATTCGCCAAATATATGGAAATGGACGAAGTGTATCGGAGACTGCTCAAAGTCACCGTGCCTAGTCATATCAGATGGGAGGAACTCTGCGATCTGCTCGATTAGCAGATGATTTGTCCAGGTCCAGTCACCTGTCCAGTCAGAAGAGGTTGCACAGGAACCTCGCCAATGGCCTACCCCATAAATTCTGCATGCAGTTGTATCAAGTCATCAAGCAGTGTTGATTAGTTAAATTAGTTAGACTAAAAATAGAATGAGCACGTCCTGATCAGTTATGATGGGAACGTTTGTAATTTGAATTATAAATACTTCACCTTTCGAAGTATTGGGGGTTTTTGATCTTTACACCCTGACGCTATCAGACTGTAATCATTTTTGAAGAGATCTGCCATTAATAAAGGGGAAGCACTTTTACAGGATTCTTGCGTGTATTCACTGGTGACGTTTTTCTCTAAGTTGAATGTTTTTCTTGCTGTGTGATCATTTTGTTTTCTGAAACTAATCCTTAAAAGTAACGTATGTTGTAGGATTTATCTTAGATACCCTGTTTCCGACTTTAAAGATTTTAATGTTTATCTTCTGAGGTTTTCAATTAAGGAAGTCTTAATTGCTTCTTAGTTGAATTATCTTTTTCATCTTTTCTTCTGTCCATCATTTAAATTATTAAAGATCCAGTGAGTATATTATCTCGCCCTGTGGAAGTATTCCTTTACACTTATGGTTTGTATCTCATGCTTGTTATAACACAGACCACATAGCCCAATGGAGGTGTAGACTGTCTCAACCAATTCAAAAACACTTTTACAACAAAACCTACCTGTTTCTTTACCTAGCCTAACATCTAAAGTTAAAAACATAGCTAAATCATATAGAGAGATCCCTCTCTAAAGCTAGAAGGGCTAGATTCCCATCTTTAAAAGCGGTTGGATAAAGTTACCTTTGTAGATTTCTTCTGTTTCAACCTCTAGGAAATTTACCAAGTGCTAACATGGGGGTCTAGTTGGATCAACTCAAGGCTGCCACATGGCATTCATATGGATGACGTGGCAACCCAGTTAGTAGTCAAGTCAGCAAAGTGACATGGAAACCACACAATACGTGGTCCAGTTAGAGCACGAAACATGGTGTTGGCACAGGGGCAAACCCAGGGTTCAACGCTACAACAATGCAACAACAAAACCCTAACTATCGGCCCTTTCCGCAACACCTGTGAAGCAGATGAAGTCTCACTCGAGGTAGAGGCAGGGGTGGTTACAAGACTCCAATGCCTGCAACCTTAGCTGGGACACAGATCTATGATTGTAACACTTTAACAGAGCAATTAGCAGTTACAGTTCATCAATATTCGCCTTTAGCTTACAGCGCAGATAAACCCTAATAACATAATGACGTAGTATTCACACAGATCTAATATAATCAAGCACTAATCACATCAACATAGGTCAAATCTAACATTCATTCACATTATTCAGCATTAAGCTATCATATTAGATTCATCTAACATACATCAATGCACTAAGCATTTAATCACATAAACAAGAGAACACCCAAATGCACAAAGCAACCACAACACAGGATATATGTGGTTCACCCCCTCCTTGGGGCTACGTCCACCAACTCTTCTTCTCTTTATTGTCTTCTGTCAGTCTTCTACATGCACAGAGCCTTGAGATCTTACTCCACAGAGGATGGGAGATCTATGCACTTCACTAGATCCTCCTTCCCTGAGTTACAACATGAAGCCTTTCACAGTCTCTTATGATCACTTGCACTTAGCTCTGCAAGTCTTACATGGTATGCACAAACCAATTACAATTACCACTTGCACTTAGCACCTAGCATCACATAGATGTCCCTCTTGACCTAGCACTTAACAAGGTATTAAGCTCCTTCCTACATCGCCTAGACATCTATTTATACATTACAAAATTGGGGGTAAACATGGGTAAACCCATGGGTCGACATCCCCATACCCGTTACATAAGACCAAAACCAAAAAAGCCTTAAAAGGGGCCAAGATCCCACGATCTCTACTTTGACTTGCGCTCTGCCTTCAACAGCCTGTCGAAGTCCCAAAAGTAGGTCAAACCTAACCAAGGATCCTCAAAACTTGGTCAAGGGCCAACACACCCCCAACACTCACCTGTGACTTGTCCCGAGTCACTCTGGTCTGGGTAGCTCTTCTTTGAAAGCCTCGACCTTGGCTCAAGATGCTTCGACCTGTTGTTGTGCCATGGCCTCATGTTCGGCGAACTCTTGGATTACTGCTTCATTGACAGGTCCCTCTAAGCGTTGTTCAGCTGCGGTGACGATTTGCTCTAGTTCTACTCCTTGGCCTTCAATCTCTGTGATTAGTTGGCAAGACTCGTCCTATATTGGTTGGAGCCTCTGAGTCATTTCCATGACTTTGCTATGAATGGTGTGGACCTGTTGTTGGGCAGTGTGTTGTTCTTGGGATCGCTTCATCCTCTCAACGGTTGACAGGGACTTCAACTGCGTATGTACTATTTCTTCTTGCTTCTTTGCCTCCTAGAGCTGTGACTCCAATGCCTTTAATTCGGAATCCTCAATGACTCGCTCATAAGTCTGGGCACTGCGATCACTTATTTGTTTACATTTCATGGAGAGGGCCTTGATTCTTTCAACTTCACTTTGATCAGTTGCTTCTCTTTGATCTCATACATCCGACTGAGTGTTGGGTACTGTTCGTAGCTCTAATTCTGTTATTATTTATTGTAGTTGTTGGATAGCTTCTGCAAGCTGCGCTACTTGAAGCTCCACTCGGTCTTCTTCCTTTGGCTCTAATCCCGTCATAGAGAGAAGTGCTTTGTCGACTTCTTCTTTGACTCCAAGTTGTTTTGTGAGCAACTGTTATTTTTCTTGCTTGGCTTGCACCCTCTCTTCTTAAAACTTGGCTTGAAGGTCCTCTTTCTCCTTTTGTGCAACCCGTCATTGCTCTACCATTTCTTCCTGGGCTTGTTTCAGGGCTGTTGTGGCCTGGTCTTTCTCAGCTTGTGCTCGAAAAAGGTGAGCTTCGGTCACATTAACTAATCTGCGGAGTTGGGCGGGCTCATCTCCCAACTCTGGTTCTTTTGATGCCGGGGGCATAATGGACACTACGCAGCTGGATTGAAGGGCCCGTTTTACCCCTTTGAATTCAACCTCGATTTTATCATGCATCTCCTCATTCTTGGCTTCATGTCTCTGCAAGATGTCCTATGAGGCATCTACTACAGATGCGATGATGAAGTCGAAATCATCTACAATGAGCATAGTCTGCATCTTAGTCAAGGTGGCTCTAGATTTCTATCGGGAAGGAGGTTTTATGGGGGAAACCTTTATTTTCTTCAAGGGATCAGCCTCATCAACAGGATCCTTAGGCGGTGTTACTTCGCCTTGCTTCTGTTGATCTTCTCTACCATTTGTCTTTTCTACTTCATCATCACCCCCTCAGCCAAGTGATATTGAAGCAGTTTCTTCCAATGCGCTGCTCAAATCTTGGATTTCTTTAGTCTTCTTTCTTCTGTTGGTTCCAGGTATGTTGTGTTCTTTGCGAGAGACCTCCGAGTTGTCAAGTTCCAGATCAGACATCTCTGCAGGGTCAGCAGGGATGAGGAGCTCTGTAGACCAGTCCTTGGTTATCTCTTTGAGGTCCTCCTCTGTGAGCTTATAGTATGACTAAAGCTCCTCTTTATGCTCATCTGCTCGCGCAGTGATATAGATGAAGTGTCGATCTACGAGGAACTTCATGAGAAGTATGAATTGGTATAGGGTGTTTGGCATCATGCGAGGGATAGATTTGATGGCCTTCTTCAGTTGGAGATAGTACGTATGGAAGACCGCATTTGACTGCCATTGTTTTCCCATATCGCTCGAGTACCAGAGCGTGGTGAACTTCACAATGAGCGACTCGAATGGATCGATGTATAAGAAGGTCGCACCTTCCGGCATCTCCCAAGCAGTAAATGCGATGAGGATTTGAAGCCAACTAAAGTGGAACTCATAGCCATAATCCTAAGTTTCGCAGTAGTCTAATTCCAACTGGTTCACCAAGTACTTCACCCAGTTCATCTGGAGTCCTTCTACACATTTTCTGGTGAGGTCAACAATGAATCATGTGACATGTGTAGGTCTGTTCTTTCTTACGAGATTTCCTGCAATCAGCTGGCAGGCCAAGTGCACTACTCCATTATGAATGGAAGCTACCTTGTAGCCTCGCGTCCCCTTTTCTACATTTCCATATGTGTCTTTGATCTTCTGTGTCAATGCGTGATCTATATCCTTTCCTAGGTAGAAGTCCTGTGGGTCGGGTCCCTACCTGCTCAACCTGGTGATCCTATGGATCAATGTTGGATCGACTGTGATGCATCAGTCTAGCCATAGGTAGCCACAATGGTAACATGAGAGTAGGATTTTAACACATGCGTTAACCTTCTGGTGCCTTCCAAAGTGTGAAATTTTCATTACATTCAATAGGGTGGACTATGCGAGGTTCATAGTCCACGGCTGGGGAATTATTTTCGAGTTCTTCCCCTTCGTCCTGGTCAAGTATTTGTAAGGAGCGAGCATACCATGGTTCTTGCGGTCTCTGAGGTTGAATTCGTTGAACTTCAACGTCACGATCTTATCCTACTACGTTCTAACTACACGTATCCCCTTCGGGAGGTACGCAGTAACCATGGTGTAATCAAAGTCCCTCGAGACACTGTCACGACTCACCGCACTGGCCATAGGTGGGATGTAGTCTGGTAAGATGGTCGAGATTAACTTTTATTTGGCTAGGTCATCTTTGTGCTTGGTTCTCTTCTATGCTACCGGTCGGGATCGTCTGGATCCGCAAGAAATCGACGGAGAGGCTTGCACTCCTCTCGTCGATGATGCCTGAATACCTATAGACATTACTTTCTTGGCCATGAGATCGATGAGAAATTATTCGACAACTTTCTCTGCGGCACTGAGCTTGTCCAACATGCACGCTTAGATTGGATAACTCGGGTGGATGAATGAGTGTGAAATGCAATGGAACAGGTGTCGATCTCATCAAACACAGCACGGTAGCAATGAGTTGGCTTGGATACAATTCACAAAAGTGTTCTCGGTGCAACAATCGACGGGCTAAGTAGACAGGATGTAACGGATCTCTCCAACAGATGAGAGGTCTTCATCAATGTGGTTCTAACCATTGCGGTGTGGTCCCAATGGTCTGATGCTGAGTATTCGGGCCATTACTGTTGTTCTAACCATTCGAGTCATCGGGCTAACAGTTATAATGCTTTTAACGGCTATATCGCTTCACTATGGAGAAGTTCCATGTTGTACTATTCTGATATCCCGGCGAAGTCCTAGTCTTGCAAACCTTCCCTCTGCGAAGTCCCCTCTGAGACCTTTTGTAACTTTTCTATCTTTGCTCTCTTCTTACTGAGTTTTCTAGCCTTCTTCCCGGTGATGATTGTCTCGGTATTCCTCTTTCCATTCTGATTATTATCTCATTTTGGCATAGTAACATCACATTGTTGAGATTATTTCATAGGGTCGGAGAGTAATACGTCTTCTCTCTCTAGGGTAAGTACTTCATTCTTCAATGAGTCTTCGACATCCGAGTTTCTAGTGCTAAGTAGCTTTGATTTGTTCTCTTGTTCTTCAATCAAGTGTGTTATCCTCCTAGTCATGAAATCTTTTAATTATTGTTTCTTCTGCTCTAATGCTTCCTCTTTTTTTCTTCTATCCCGATCCTTTTCAATCAAGCGTTTTCCTAGTAATATAGCAAATGGGGCGTTGTTCTCAATAAATTTAACAATCTCAAAATCTTCCTCTGTCAAAGATCCATGAGCACTAATAGATATCTGGGTGAGTCTTCCATGTAAGGTTAACAACTCTCCTCTAAATAATCATATTCCTCCCAATGAAGGAATCATAGCAGGCTTTCCTAAAGTTTCCCAAGTTCTTTCTATCATGATATGCACTTGTGTTTCTTCATCCAGAACACAGTCAATGTTGAAGTCTCATGTTCTTCCTTCTATACATTCTTTTTCTTTGAAGATCTCTGATAAGTTGATATTTTTGTGATCATTTAGGGTTTCTTTCATTTGTAGTAATACATTCTCTGATTCTTTCTGGGGTTCTTCCATGGTCACAGTTTCTTGGTCTTCCTTAGGGTTTTCATGTCTCATATTCATTCTTTCAACCTTAGCATTCATTCTATGGCAATCTAGAACGTCATGGTCCATAGCTTTACAACAAAGACAACCAGGTCTTCTACCAGGGCATTCTTTGGCAAGATGTCCCGGTCTTCTGAAACTGTAACAAAGGCTTAGTCTTATTTTTCTTTTAAATGATCCACAGTCTTTCCTATACTGCACACTAGGATCATAGTAGCTAACCTGCAAAAAATTCTTTCTAGCGTCCTGCATCCATTTGTTAGTCCAAACATTCTTTCTATGCATAGGAATAATATATCTTTCGCTATTTTTGTCAGATCTACTCATATCAAACCTTCTTTCATCTAGTTGTGCCCTACTTTTTAAGCTAGGACAAAATTTATCAAACATACCTAGATCCATACTTTTGAAACAAAAATTTCCAATTATCTTACTTTTTCAATCAAAACTTTTCACAGTTCTTATTACCTTTATTAGAGCACAAACCTTTTAGGTCTTACCCCTTTTCTTCATATCTGATTCTTCTTCTTGGCATAGAGCTTCATAGGTCAAGTAGAATACTACGCACTAGAGCAACAGATCTATGCACGAAGATTCCTCTTTTCTTTAGTTCCCAACAATCACAGTTCCTATCCCGACAACAAAACCATTTGTTGGCACAAGGGCTAACCCAGGGTTCAACGCTACAATAGCGCACCAACAAAACCCTAACTACCAACACTTTCGGCAACACCTGCGAAGCAGATGAAGTCTCACCCGAGGTAGAGGCAGGGGTGGTTGCAGGACTCTAATGTCTACAACCTTAGCTGGGACACAGATCTTTGATTGTAACACTTTAACAGAGAAATTAGCAGTTACAGTTCATCAATATTCACCTTTAGCTTACAGCGGAGATAAACCCTAATAACAAAACGACGTAGTATTCACACAGATCTAATATAATCAAGCACTAAGCACATCAACATAGGTAAGATCTAACATTCATTCACATTATTCATCATTAATCTATCATATCAGATTCATCTAACATACATCAACGCACTAATCATTTAATCACATAAACAAGAGAACACCCAAACTCACAAAGCAACTATAACACAAGATATATGTGGTTCACCCCCTCCCTGGGGCTACATCCACCAACTCTTCTTCTCTTTATTGTCTTCTGTCAATCTTCTACATGCACAGAATATTGAGATCTTACTCCGCAGAGGACAGGAGAACTGTGCACTTCGCTAGATCCTCCTTCCCTAAGTTACAACACAAAGCCTTTCATAGTCTCTTAAGATCACTTGCACTTATCTTTGCAAGTCTTACATAGTATGCACAAACCAATTACAATTACCACTTGCACTTAACAACTAGCATCACATAGATGTCCCTCTTACCCTGGCACTTAGCAAGGTGTCAAGCTCCTTCCTACATCACCTAGACATCTATTTATACATTACAAAGTCAGGCCTAAACATGGGCAAACCCATGGGACGACATCCCCATACCCGTTACATAAGCCCAAAACCCAAAAATCCCTAAAAGGGGCCGAGATCCCATGATCTCTGCTTCGACTTGTGCTCTACCTTCGATAACCTGTCGAAGTCTCAAAAGTAGGTCAAACCTAAGCAAGGATCCTCAAAACTTCGTCAAGGGCCAACAAGCCCCCAACACTCACCTGTGATTCATCCTAAGTCACTCTGGTCTGGGTAGCTCTGCTTCAAAAGCCTCGACCTTGGCTCAAGATGCTTCGACCTATTGTTGTGCCATGGCCTCTTGTTCGGTGAACTCTTGGATTACTACTTCGTTGACAGGTCCCTTTAAGCATTGTTCAGCTACAATGATGACTTTCTCCAATTCTGCTCCTTGGCCTTCAATCTCTGCAAATAGTTGGCAAGCCTCAGCCTATATTGGTTGGAGCCTCTGATTCACTTCCTTGACTTTGCTCTAAATGGTGTGGACCTGTTGTTGGGCAGTGAGTTGTTCTTGGGATCGCTTCATCCTCTCAATGGCTGATAGGGGCTTCAACCGTGCCTATACTGTTTTTACTTGCTGCTTTTCCTCCTAGAGTTGTGACTCCAGTTCCTTTAATTCAGAATCCTCAATGATTCGCTCATAAGTCTGGGCACTGCGATCACTTAGTTGTTTACATTCCATGGCGAGGGCCTTGATTCTTTCAACTACGCTTCGAGCAGTTGCTTCTCTTTTATCTCGTACATCCGGCGGAGTGATGGGCATTGTTCATAGCTCTAAGACTGTTATTATTTGTTGTAGTTGTTGGATAGCTTCTGTGAGCTGTGCTACTTGATGCTCCACTCGGTCTTCTACATTTGGCTATAAGCCTGTCACAGAGCGAAGTGCTCTGTCGACTGCTTCTTTGAATTCAATTTGTTTTGTGAGCAACTTTTATTTTTCTTGCTTGGCTTGCTCCCTCTCTTCTTAAAACTTGGCTTGAAGGTCCTCTTTCTCCTTTTGTGCAACCCGTCATTGCTCTACCATTTCTTCCTGGGCTTGTTTCAGGGTTGTTGTTGCCTGTGGCCAAATTTCTCAGAAACTCTGTTGGAGAAAATACCATTCAGCTGCTACAACCTAAGTGGGCCTAATGGTTAAGAACATGTGTTTCCTCCTAAGAGGTCACATGTTCAAATCTAGAGGGGGGGAGGGTATGTATACCTCCATAGACTTTACCAGTCAAATCATTGGGCGGAGGGGGTCTAATAAACCAATTTGGTGTCTGGCTTGGTCGTGACCTTAAAAATAGATTATTTTTATTATTATAAAGAAGAATTAAGAACCGAAGAGAACAGTTGTAGAAGTGTTGAGTACAAGAAGACGAGTCTGTCGCCAACAAACTGCAATTCATAATTAAAGATCATTTTGCTGCAAATTCGAAGATCACAGTATTACAATATTGTACGGAATTTTTCACTTCAAGGAATTAATTACAAATTTATAAAGGAGGAGACTGCCTTTGGTTGAAAGAAGGGGACAAAAACATCAGTTACTTCCACAAACAAACTAAGGCAAGAAAGAAGTTCAAGACAGTCAATGAAATTCATGTTCAAGACCAAATTATTTCATACTTTGAAGGCATAAAAGAAGCTGCGATAGAAACCTTTGAAACTCTTTACACGAAGACCCAAATGTCCCTAATAGATCCCAAAGCCTACCTTCTCTCCCTATTTCTGAATGTCATTCAAGAAGACACCAACAAAAAATTGGTAAACGAAGTAAACCAGCAAGAAAAAAAATAGGCCCTCGACCAGATGAGCCCAGATAAAGCACCGGGACCAGATGGCTTCACAACAAGATTTTATCAAAACTATTGGGATATTATAAAAGAAGACCTTATAAAACTGATTAGGAAATCTCAGAACTGCAGCAAGATAGGAGGAGGAACAAACTCATCTTTCCTAGCCCTTATTCTGAAAGAAAAAGGAGCAGTCGGTTTTGGAAGATTCCAGCCAACCTCTCTCTGCAACACAAGCTACAATATCCTCACAAAAATAATAGCCAACAGAATTAAAAAAATTATCCCGATAATCATCCTGAAGAACCAAGGAGGGTTCATTAAAGGAAGGCATATAGTGGACAACATCATCCTAGTCCAGGAATCCCTACACTCAAACATTCGATGAAAAGACAAAGGTATGATCATAAAGCTCGATCTTGCAAGTGTGTTTGATAGAGAAAGGCATAATTTTCTGTTCAAAGTCATGGAAAACTTCGACTTTGCCCCAACATTTATAAACTGGATCAAAGCTTGCATCGGATCCCCCTAGATCACCCCTCTAGTAAATGGTCGAGCATCTGAGTTCTTTCAAGCTTCTAGGGGTCTATGGCAAGGTTTCCCCCTCTCTCCGCTTCTCTATGCAATTCAAGCCTCAGTGCTCGGCTTCCAACTGAATTATGGCCAAATTCAAAACAATCTCATGGGCCTGAGAATAGCCCCAGGGGTAAAAGACATAAACCATGCCCAATTCGCAGATGACACGCTACTGCTGGGAGGAGAAAGTGTACAGACAACAAAGAAATTTAAAACGGAGCTGGACGTTTACAAAGAGATCTCAGGAACTGAAGTAAGCCTGCCTAAAAGCAAGATCTACGGATGGAACATCTCGCCAAGGGAAATGTTGGAGATATCAAGAGTCCTGGGAATGAAAGGTTGTACCAATTGGGATGTGTTTAAATACATGGGAGTACCAATTTTCAGAACAAAACCAAAGGCATCTCAATGGCTCCCTCTGATAGACAAGTTAAAAGAAAGAATCAATTCCTAGGGAGCAAATTGGCTAAACATTTTGGGTAAAGTGGTCCTTATTAAAGCGGTGTTGGAAAGCATCCTGATCTACCAAATTTCATTGCTACTAGCCCCTTCCAACATGATCCAAAAAATCGAAGCACTATTTAGAAGGTTCCTGTGGGAAGGAGGGAAGCAAAAAGGGAGGAAATTGCACCTAATTAGCTGGGAAAAAGTAACTAAACCCTTTTCATAAGGTATCCTCCAATTCAAGGATATCCACTCCCAAAACTTAGCCTTAGGAGCCAAGCTTCTCTGGAACCTTGTTACGAGGAAACCCTCTTCGAGCAAAAAAGCGATTTGGAAGAAGTACTTCTGAGGCCCGAGGAAAAAATGCCTAGATCGACCAGCCACTGTGGAGAAAGTATTACCTATTTTCAACTTGTGTCTAAAGGCACTAATGATATTTAGACCTCACCTCACCTGGATACTAGGGAATGGTAAGGAAATCAATGTTTGGGAAGACACAATCCTGAGAGATACGGCATTAAGTTCGATGGAAGGACTAGATAGGCTAAAAGAATGGATGAGATCTCAGAACTTAAACAGCCTGTGGGACATTTCGATTTGGAGAGAAGATGAGGACAAATCATGTCTCAGGTGGGAAGCCAGCAACAAACCTCCAGAGCTTGAGGGGGAATGGAACACTCTGACGGACTTCTTGCAAGGTAAATCCCCTTTAAAATCTGGGGAGCACTCTCTGGAGCCTACACAACAATAGCAGGGTAGAAAAATATTACAGCAATCCCCCATGTCCCACCAAACCCAGCAATCTCGAGAGCCATCTGGACTTCCAAATCCATACCAAAGATAGATATGTTTGTTTGGACCTTGGCACATAGGGTTATTCTAATAGGAGAAAACCTGAGAAGAAGAGGATGGGAAGGCCCGTATAGATGTCCCCTATGTTTACAAGAGGAAGAAACCTCAGACCACTTGCTTCTGCAATGTGCATACTCCAAGGAGGTATGGAAGTTGGTCATTGGGCTAAAACCAAAAACATTTTCTTTACCTCAAGAGACCTCCATCCTGGTACGAAACTGGAGCTCCCAATGTCCCTTTCAGACCATGAAAAAGGGCCAACTCTCCACTCTCTAGAGAGCACTCCCAAAATCCATCCTTTGGAAGATTTGGCTGGAGCGGAATAACAGGCTTTTTAGGGAGACCACAAATAACCCAGCACAAGTAGCAACAAAGATAAAGGCCTACTTTGGTGAAAGTTCCCCCTACTTCTGCAAGGCAAAGATCTCGGGAACCCTAGAGCCGAAAGAGGAACAATGGATTAAAAACTTTAAAATCAGGGACCAAACACAACAAACAAGGAGCAAGGTAAAACAGGAAACATAGGAAATCTGGAAGGAAGAGGAGGACTTCGAGGATTGGAAGCAAAAGAGAAAAAGGCATATATTGTTCTTTGACGGGGCCTCCAAAGGAAATCCAGGGGTGGCAGGTGGAGGAGGGGTCCTAGTAAGCCCCAATGAACTTCTAGAAGTTACCTATGCCTGGGGACTAGGAACAGAAACAAACAACAGAGTAGAAGATTTGGCTCTTTGGCAAGGGCTGACTCAAGCTATCAACCAAAATGTCCAAGACTTGGTGATTGTAGGGGACTCCGAACTCATAATTCAATCATTTATCGTACGAAATATGGCCAAGCAGGAAAAACTCCAACACATACTGGAAAAAGTCCAGCTACTTCTGGGAAGACTGAGAACATATCAGCTATTCCATGTTCTCAGGAATCTGAATGCATCAGCAGATGTTGAAGCCAACAAAGGAGCCCTCTTAAGCAATGGAACACTCCAAGTAAATGGAACCACGACCAGCATGGCAAAATCCCGTAAGCCCGTGGCACACAAACTAGGACCACAGTGGGACAAAAAGTATGGTAAGAAGTCAAGGACGTGAGTTGGCAAAGAGGTATGTCACAGGCTTGGTCACTTTACAGGGGCGAATCCAAGACAACCAAAGATAAGACTGGTGTTAGGCCTGAGAGGAATATCTATCATTCGGTCACTAAATATTCAGAAAAATGCAGAGGCCCAACATGAGACCCATATGATGATCCAGAGGATGTGGATCGGTTGGGTGCATTGGATCGCTCATTTGAAGTGGAGCTCGAATCTAGAAAGGAATGAGGATAAAAAATCAGGCTGGGTAGGACCATATCATCCCCTGAGCATTCCGACTTCAGGAAGTAGACCACGCAAAGGCACAGTGCTAGAAGAGGCACGAAGTCACCCACGCATAAGAAGGCAAGCATGAGCAGAAATAAAGGAAATGGCATCTAGCTCAAGGAGCAAACCATCTACAAAGGAAAGGATGAAATCGATGGAAGAAGAACTGAAGAGGCTCAAACAATTTCTGCAGAACCAAGACGATTTTCTCCAGAACCTGGACATTGAAGTAGGAAGGCAACTAGAAATGCTAGAATCCAACATCACTTCGACAAAAATCAGGTTCTCAGAGGAGCTGGAACAAATTAGCAAGGAATTCAAAGACCCAAAGAAGGAATTCGAAGATCGAGTCAGCAAGCTGGAAGTTCAAATGGAAAAATTGAATAAAGACTGGCATCTGGAACGAGATTTGCCCAAGAACGAGGGCCCAGGGAAATTCAGCCAGTAATTCTTAGGCCAAGTAAGTATTCTACAAATAACACTGCAAGGAAGGCATTTTGTATAGAAGCCTCTGCATATTGTGAGCCTATAGATTAGGATAGTTTTCCTCCAAGAACTTTACCCAGATAGGAGGGTAGATCCTTCTGGTCTTGTAATAGTTCAATTGAACCTAAATCAACTCAGATGTAACAGTTCTAGTGGCTTTGCCACTACTATCTAATAAAGATCCATTAACCGCTCTCGTCAAAACAAAAAAATAACTACATAACTAGTTTGTATAGCCAGCCAACCGCCTATTTTTGACCGTACAACTATCAATTAATTATGAAGATAAAAAAAAATAAAAATAAAATTAAAAGCCGGATCGATTAGTGACCATACAATTTCCAGTCGTACTTGTCCAAGTCATATCCATATGACTAAATTACAGTTGTAGAGTAATAAAATCCATACTATTTTCTATCGTAACCAAGTTCTGCCATATTGTTCACCGAATTAAAACCATACAAAACCATACGGTCACATTTGATTAAAACTTGTTTAAATCGTATGAAAAGTTTAAATTAACAATGAAAAAGTCATAAATCTGGAGGTCATCAATATAAAAGAGGTGACATTTGAGAAAAGGTCGCCACCTTACAGTTGTGAGAGGAAATAAGGAGTCGTGACCCTACCTTGTGAAATTGTTATGATAGTCGATTTAATTGGAATATTCAAATATTATTTTATTATAATACTAATCAAGAAGTGTCTTCCAAAAGAACCAAACGAAGAGGTACCAAGGCGTCATAACGAAGAGTTACCAAGGCATCATATTAAGAGTATTAAGAGTTATTAGTCAAAGTATTTATATTGAAGGGAAAACCTAAAGTTCAAGTTAAAAGGGATTATAAAGGTTTAAAGTTTTAATAAAAAGGGAACATAAAAAGTGTGAAAAGGTGTTTTTTATAAATAAAGAAGACACTTAAAATTAAAAGGTGAAGATATTCTTAAATCAAAAGCAAGGTGTTAATATTTATAAAGGGAAAAGTATTGAAAATATATTAAGTTATTGGAAGTTTATAAAGTTCAAAAGAAGTTACAGTGAAACCAAGCCATATCTTATTAAAAGTTAAAAAAATATTTATATTTATATAAAATATATTTATATTTATATAAATTATAAAAAGTAAAAGTAAGT